>JAGFPH010005811.1:1318-11377 GCA_018207615.1 Philaenus spumarius
TGCACGCTGAATTTGAAAGAGTTAATAAACTCGATCCAACGTGCAAGTTTACCGACTTGGCGTGGATGGTTAAGAAGCCAAGATAGTGCTGAGTTGTCAGTATATAACTGGAACTCCCGATGCTCTAGGTACTGCTGGAACTTGGTGAGTGCGAAAACTACACCCAGGCATTCAAGTTCCATAGTGCTGTAATTGACCTCATGTTTATTCAATGGTCTGGAGGCAAAGGCCACTGGCATGAGGTCTCCATTGTAGTCTTGTGAAAGAGCTACACCTAAGGCTGTGCCCGAGGCATCGGAGTGCACCACGAATGGCTTTGAAAAATCTGGGAGGCGGAGTACGAGGTTGCTCGTTAGAGCTGCCTTTAGGGTGTTAAAGGCGAGCTCTTGCTGGGGTCCCCACACAAAGCTTACGCCTTTGCGCTTAAGCCTATTGAGTGGTTGAGAGATGGTGGCGAAGTTTTTAATAAACTTGGAGTAAAAGGCTGCCAACCCCAAAAATCGAGCAACCTGTTTTAAATTTTTTGGGGTAGGGTACTCAGCAATAGGCTGGACTCGATCCGGGTGGAGGGTGACTGATTGGTTTTTGAACACGTGGCCTAAGAACTGAATATTGTTAGCGGCCACGGTCATCTTTTCGGGATTGACGGTTAGTCCGGCGGACTGTAAACGGTTGAGTACCGTTTCCACCTTGGCGAGGTGGTCGTCAAAGGTGCCATCGGAATACACACACAAGTCGTCGAAAAAGGTGTAGACGTACTTGTACTTTATGTCCCCAAAAATCTGCTCAATGAGCCGGGTAAGAACCAGGCCTCCACTGGCCAACCCGAAGGGAACAAAGTTATAGTGGTACTGACCAAATGGCACCACGAAAGCTGTGTATTTACGCGACTCCTCATCGAGAGGTATTTGGAGGTAAGCCTGGTTAAGGTCTAGTAGTGTAAACCACTTTGCCTTACCCAGGTACTGGAAAGCCGACTCCAGTGTTGGTATAGGGGTAGCTTCTAAATCGGCTATCTCATTGATAGCCTTATAGTTTACGACCATTCTGGTCTTGCCACCCTTTTTGGGAACTAAAAATGCTGGACAGGCGTAGGGGGAGGTGGATGGGCTGATGACGCCGCGAGCTAACAAGTCGTCGATATGTTCTCGTAACGCTTGTAGCTTAGGAGGGGCGAACTGATAAGGTCTGGCTCTTATTATTTTGGTGGAATTTATTTTAATGTTATATGAGATTAGGTTAGTTTTTCCTAATCTGCTGGTTACAGTTTGCGGGAATTTGGAAATAAGGTCTCCAACTTTACCCAACTCTTGGGGTGAAAGATTGGCGCCAGACTTAAAAGATTGTTGGGTTCTAGTAACCAGCTGGTCGGGGGTAATGGTGCAAATAAGGGGTGACGCGTAAGGAAACCTGACTTCGTGACCCTGAAAGTCAATTGAAGCTTGGGTTTTACGCAAAAAATTGCAACCAAGAATCAGTTTATAGGGTAAATTTGGGGTTACTAATAAAGGGATATTCCAAGCGTTGTGTCCTTGCAGATTGTTCGGACACAGCCTACAGTCAGAGGTTGGTTTTCGACTGTTGGCCGTGTTCGCTGATAATCGAACCGGTTCGATATTTTTAATAGCGCTTGATTTTTGTTGGATTAATTCTTCGAAAAATGATTTTTTTATGAGGCTATATGTGGAACCGGTGTCGACCAGGGAACAAACGCTATTATTATTAATTGTGGCGACAACAGTTACAATGTCATAGGTGGCCGCCGACACCCTAATTGGTCCCTGGGGGATCGTGGCTAGGTTGGGGGTATTTGGGTTGAGACTTCTTTCTGAGGTTTCACTTAGTAACCCGTTGGGTGACATACGGCAAGCTTGACCCCTCGGATTCGGTCTAGACGGCGCTGGTTGGTTATAATTATATTGCTTGTTATTGGTTATTTTGTGTTCGGCTGATACTTTATTGGGTTTACTCGCTGCTCGACAAACTGGTGGTGGTGAACATTGTAGGGACATTAAAGGTGGAGGTGTGCTCGTTTGTTGTTGAAGTCTTATTGCCGCACGTGTAATTTTATTTTTATTGAGAAGGTTTGTTTCATTAGCCCTATTTGATGCCATTTGAGTGGTACCTGTTAAATTTGTACTTTGTTGTGAGTGAATGTGTTCCAATAAAGGGATCTTGTTTATGAGGTCATTTGTGGACCCTAATGTCCCAATTGCTCTTAATATAGAAGTGTATTTTGTTTGCATGCCTGAAAGGATGATGGATAGACGTTGCTTTGGAGTAAATGTTGGAAAAAACAAATTGGAATAATTGTCTATTTCGCTTGTATAATCCCAAAGCGGTTCGTTCACAGCTTGAGGTCGGAATACCAAAGAGTGGATGGCAGTATGTTGCTGTAGTGGTGAATAGATTGTATTAATATAAAACGTAGAAAATTGTTTAATAGTTAATTGATTGTGGAGTGCTTGGTATATTAACTCTGTAGCTAAACTTTTAGAATTGGGTATTAATTGTAATAAAATAAGTTTATCACAATATTGGTGAAGTGTTGCAATGCGGTTGAGCTTTATTAGTATATTTAAATTGTGATTTGATGGTTGGTCGTTGAAAAGCCCTATTTCTTCAATCATATTAGCGGCTGTGAGTGGTAATGCTGTCAATTGTTGGGGTTCGTGTGAAATGGTAAATTCTTTGGATCTATTATTTTTCGGTAAAGTTTGTGCACTTGTTGTTGGTGGTTGGTACAAGTTATCTAGGTGCGAATCTAACTGCTCACGAATACGCCTTCGATTGACGTCCAAAGAAATATCAGGTGTGAGGCCCCAAAAAGTTAACAACCGGTTGGCTTGGAACACATTCAACTTGGCGATCCATTTCCTGTGCGGTGGTATAATATTAATGGGAAAGGGGAACGGTTTTGGTACTTCGAGTTCCCAATCAATGTCAGTGATCATAGTCGGTTCGGTTTGTGTATGAGTCTGGTGTTCCATTATTTGATTGATTTTTAAATTTGGTAGGCCTAACTATTATTTATTAGCTATAGGCTATATGGTTGTCAAGGCGTGGCTATAGTTTTGAGAAATAATTAATCCGAAGCAAAATTATTATAAACTATATTGTCGGTTACTATTATTGATGTAAGATGAATACTATTTTTTTGAAATAATTTGTTTTCAACTATTGTTTTATATAAAGTACCTACTGAAATTATTTAAAAGTTTGGCTTTATTTGAAATATATAAAGATTTATTAAATATTGTAGGCTGTAATATTTATTTGATGAATTAGCTGCGATTCTGAGAGACGTAAATACCTAAAAATTATTTACTGAAACCAAAATTTTCTGAAAACAATAAAGTACAAAAACAGACAATTATTCACCTGTAATCACTAGCTCAATCTGAAATGGGAAAGGCCGGGTAGGCTTGTAGGAATATAATTAAATATGAAGGTAATAATTTGCAAAAGTAAAGATTATGTAGCAGTATAATACCTGTAAACAAATGATTATAAACACACAAAACAATTTACCTGCGTTCGGTTACTTATATCGTAGCTCCTGATGTCCGGGACGTTTCAATACCTTGGCTAAATAATAAGCTGTAAATAACCTATTTATGGATAATAAACTTAATAATAACTGTTGTAGCTTATTTATTGGTTAAATTGAACAATATTTAATGTGCATTTACTTTTGGTGAATTGTTAAGGTGTAACAAAATTACTATATTATATGGATTTATTTTTGTTTTAAAATTATTGAATATTATTTGAAAATATTTTTGTAATAGGCTATTATTAAAATTGAGGCTGTGGAATTATAATACTGTGATCATTGATTGAATTTATTGTACAAAATTATCTTATTTATAAGTAGAGAATTAGGTTAAGTATGGTTTAACTATTTCAAAATTGTTTAAGAGTAATTAAATTAGTCAATGTTTTTTGAAAGTACTGTAATTTGCTGTAATGTTGTAATACAGTTTTGATTTAAATGTCAGTGTTACAATTCAGTTGAATTAGAAATGAGATTTAGATTTCTAAAAAGGGAAAATAGTTAGGCTATATGTGTTTTTGAGTATCTGAGTATAGGCCTAATGTGTCGATCACTGCGTTGTAATGAACATGCTGTTATGTTTGTAGGTCATAGGCCAATATGTAGTACAAGATATTGTATCACTGTTAACTAGCAGGTGTAGGTCATATGTGGTTTGAAATGGCTAAAAGGTGTATATATTTTGAATAATTTATATAAAATTACGTCACCTGAAATACTATCAAACAGCATTGACAAAATTAGACTAGGCCTAAAAATTATTAAAACCTATTTTACCTATGAAACACTGAAATATGCAAAGTAACTGGACAATATTACTAACACTGTAAAATATATATAGCTTGGATGGCCAAACTAAGAAAGAGTACTATCAGCTGTCAGTTGTATGACACAAAAATGGTAGGCTATAAATCTGTATGCTTAATGTGTGTTTTATCCTAAAGTATTGTAAAACTTTTAAAATATTGTTACTGTTACAATACTTTCAATGAAAAAAGGATTACTATTTGAAAAATAGCATGTAATTTATTATCCAACACAATCACTGACAAAGAGACACAAAATTGGGTTGTTGTTGACAGATATAATATGTTAAGAGTGTCAGAGCTGAGTTATTTGTTGTAGGCCTACTATGAATTAATTATTTTGGTAGGAAAGATTATGAAAGGCCAGATTACACATTCACTATATGAACTTGGTGATTTGACAGACCAAATGTTGTAAATAACACTATATATGTGGGAAAATTATGTGTAATGTAAGCTAAGCACACTGGTGCAGGCTAGGCCTAAATGTATTATGTTAATAAATTTTACAATGAAATCATATAGATTGGTATATTTATAGTTTATTGGTTAGGGTGTTGCTATGTAACAAAACACAAAGTTCGTTATACCCAAGGTAGTGTTAAATTGGTTAGGCCTATTAAACAATATTCAACTTTCTTTGAGAGGTTAGGTCGATTAAAGTTCTTTTTGTTAGACTCTCAGTTCAGTAGTCTGGCTTTCAAATATGAATAAAGTAAGGCACTGCTTATTATAATATAGTAATAATAATTTATGTACTCACCAATAAGGCAGGAAATATAAACAAAAGAAACACTATACCAACCTTATGACTCACACTAAATGGAACTGGGTGTAGAAATCAATATAAGATAAATTTTAACGGCAACGCGTATAATTAATATTAAAATATTTGTTGATAAAGTTTATTATTAAGAGGATTAGTTCGGTTAGTTGGTGACTAGCTTGCAAAAAATAAAAAACGTGGTTTTTACCGGCGGAAGTGATGACGTAATATAGGCAAAGTCTGACATGAATGAAATTGCTTTTTAGGGTTAATAACGCTTCAACATTTCATTCGGGACGTCACTTCGCTCCTGCTATCATTTAATGCGGGACGTAACCTTGCTCGCTACCATTTACTGTACCAGTTATCCCTTTGATCTTATTTGGGAATCCCTAGTCAGCGTGTTTTTGCACCGACTTACTAAATTAATGGAAGTCGTGACTGGAACTGTCGATGCAAAATGGACGATACCCACATACCCAGAGCAATTAATTGTTCATCAACCCTAATTGAACCGATTGCCTTAAGCCGTACCCTGCAAATCCGATTCTGCCAGCTTTTAACAAGCGTTTAATTAATTTATATAAATCTTAACTATTACACTTTAGCCTAATCAAAATCACTAGTCACCATTGGTACACGATAGGGTTCCAACCGAAACGAAATTATTACCGCTTATTATTCATTACGAGTGCGCTATTTGTTATAATATCAACTTACGCGATTACCGATTATAATATAATTTAATAGGATTGCTTATGGCATATTGACAACGGATTACAGTGAGTGTAGAACTTGTCACCGACGGACGTTGGACCTGCAGCTCTCGTCTAGTTTCTTGGTCGCCGGCTAGCACTACACTGGTTTCTGATTGTAGGTCAAACCACAAGGTCGGTTCGGACGCGCATGCGCGCAACTAGTCTAGCTTTAGGCAACAGGAGTTACGGTAACTCGTTGCACATTGACAAACTAAAAACAAACACAAACAAAAATCAACGAAAAATGCTAACAATATTTTAATTCAATTCAAACATTGGTTGTTACAAACCTATTATATATAAAACAGCTAATTTGGATCAAAAACTGAACATAATAATTCACAGATATGTCAAGTCTTAATATATTATCATCCGTTCAGCCGCTATTCACCCGAGAAGGAGCTCCGGTATACAATCCTTCAAATTTCCCATGTTAATCTTATGTAGATAATGTTTAATGAGTTTGAGTCAGCTGCCAAATAAAACAGCTAATTTATGCTCGGTCACCTATGTACAAACGAGCAAAAGATTAACGAGATTCTTTATCGAATTTTCCACCTGCGAGTGAAGCGAAGCAGCCATCTGAGGCCGAAGGCCGAGCCGGGGTTGGGACGCGGAGCGTCCAGGGGCAGAGCCCCTAGTCTTATATATTAAAAAAATTCTGTTTTTCTTTTCCGAGTCCGTTCGGCTCTTCTACCCGACCGATTTTCACAATTGAGGTCTTAAATTAAAGGTATGCACGCCCAGATTTGCCATCAAGCATCCGCATCAATTTATCTACCGCATAACTCGACTTATACTCAAACAAAAATTCCACCCCATGCATTTCTTATGGGAGTTTCAAATTTTCAGCATTGTCTTACGATTGTTTTTCATATATCTCCGGATTTAATCTAGGTACATAGTTAGTTTTGGTCTTGAAATATTCATTGGATTACAGGCTTTCATAGGAGATAGAGATCATTCAAATTTGTCGAATTTAAGGCGAGTGATGGACCTCCAAACAACATAAATTTTCATTTTTCCAAAATTTGCCTTTAATTAAAGATCCATATCTCAAATTCTTATTAAATTATTCTATATATTTTAACCTAAGAACCTTCAGTGAAATACCGGCTTTCATTTGAGTCATTGATTATTGAAATTGGGCGAGTTTTAAGCGAACGCACTGTGGACAACCAACATAAAGTTTAATTTTTTCTAAAGTTTTCCGAAATTGTCTTAATAAAATCCATTCCTTCTTTTGTTAACCATATGTTTATATCATATGTTCATGGAACATATGATTGAATATTCTTTCATATGTACCATTATTTTTGATTTAGATTTGATAGTGAAAAGGTATTTATTTTGTAAGTCCAATTTCATTTTGTTTATTCTTTCAAAGACATTTATTATGTATCTGCTGAATTTCAATCATGAAACTATGAATTTTTAGATGAGGGGATTATTATTATTTGCTTTATTATTAATTTTCAGTTATTGTATTATTTGTGTGTTCTCAAATCCAGTTGTATTTACTATGTATGGGTCTTGGTAGGAACACCAAATATACTACTAAATGGAAGCGTAAACAACGCAAAGTGGAAACTAGAACGAAAACTGGGAATTTATAGGCCTAATTAGTATAAGATACTGTTTAGTATTTAAATGTACAATTATATATCAAAATAAAGATACAAATGTGATCTTTTAATGGTTTTTAGTTTAATTCAGATTGTTTGTTTAGTTTTCAATATAATTATGTTTAAACTCATGTATGTTTATGGTTATGCATGATCACTTTGTTAGCATCGGCGTTAATTTAGGATGTAACAAAATGTTTCAAATAGAGTTTTTAATTTTAAATTTATAGGCCTAATTAAAATAAGATATTGTTTAGTATTTAAATATACAATTATATATCAAAATAAAGATAAAAATGTGATCTTTTAATGGCTTTTAGTTTCATTCAGATTGTTTGTTTAGTTTTCAATATAACTATACGGACTCGGAAAAGAAAAACAGATTTTTTTAATACATAATATTCTTCAAAACCAACAGATTTTTTTGGGTTAGATTGACTAACTTATAGCAAACAAAAACCAAAATCAACTAAAAATGCTTACTATATTTTAATTCAATTCAAACATTGGTTGTTGCATAATATATAATATATAACAGCTAAGTTGGATCAAAAACTGAACATAATTTTAGGTTAGGCCTACAATGAAAAAAAAACACGTTTATTTTCAACCAATTTAGAATCAGGTTTTTTACAAATTTTCCCAACTTTTAGTTTTATTAGATTAGGTAAAAGCAAACAAAAGGTTTACTGTATCTATACTAATATTATAAAGAGGTAAAGTTTTTTTTTTTTTTGTTTGTATGTTTGTAGGGGGTAATCTCTGGCACTACTGAACCGACTGAAAAAATAGTTCTACTAATAAAAAACTGCACTATCCCTGAGTAACATAGGCTATAATTCATTTCGATAAAACCTTTTTTTATTTCAATATTTGTAAATTTAGTCAGAAAAAATTCTTAGGTTAGGTCTAGAATGATAAACCAACACATGTATTTACATTTATTACCATAGCAACCAATTGAATAAAATAACATAATATATAGCTGTTTGCTCAAATATTTCCATTAACAGCTGATTTCAAAATTTGAAGCAATTATTATTTTTGTATTTCTAGCTTTTAGGTTAGGGTTTTAAAGTGTAGACCTGAGCCTTGCTGGTTCTTTTAACCATTATTAAAACTGCTGTTATAAAATATAAGAAATAATTTGATTTGAACATTTAACATTATTTACCATCTTAGTTTTGAGGTTATTATTACTACTACACCTTTATTATCAATAAAACATAACATATTATTTTAGAAAGTTCCGTTAAGGGTTGGCGTGCGGAGCACGCAGGGGTCTCCCCTAGTTAATAATTATCAGTAATCTTCTATATATATAAAATTCAATGTATGTATGTTTGTCCTTTATGCGTTACCAAACCGTCCATCCGATTGCTTTGAAATTTTGCATAGTAACACAGGTTAACCCTGGGAAGGTTTTAGGCCATTTACCAAAGTCCTAGGACACTAGGGCTACGCCCCAGTGGCCCTCAAAGTTTCAATGTTAATCTTATGGAAGGTCAATCTTAAGGAAGAAGAAGAAATATTTCTTTTGATTTTATCAGAAACAGCTGTTCGTATGAAAAGCTTGAAACAGCTGATTTTGATCAACAGCTGATTTTGATCAACAACTGATTTGGATCAAAAACTGAATATAATTTTAGGTTAGGTAAATCAAGCAATGAGCAGAATCCCATTATAATTTACATCGGCCCTCAGGGATACGAATTACAAGCTTTCAAAGTTTCAAATTAAGCAATAGCGAAACATTGCCGGGTCAGCTAGTCACTTATAAAAACGTTTCAACTGAGTATACTCCAATATTTAATAATATATGACTCACATATATTTTTTACTTATAACTTATACCCCCAAAAAAATTCTTAATGCGCCCCTGGTGTAGCCCTTCGCAGGGCCGGATTTCCCAATAGGCCCGGGCCTATGGGCGCAAGCTCCCAGGGGGCGCACGGCCGAGAGAAAAAAAAATATTTTAAAAAATATCTAGAAATCTATATATTAATAGGCAAGCACAAAACTTGTCGTCCTTTTTTCTCAGCTTGTGTGCATCGTAGGAGAAATTCGCGCATACCGTTAGAAAGGTAGTGTCCTGTAGATGAGCAGAATCCCATTATAATTTACATCGGTCCTCAGGGATACGCCCCAGTAGCCCTCAAAGTTTCAATGTTAATCTTATGGAAGGTCAATCTTAAGGAAGAAGAAGAAAGATTTCTTTTGATTTTATCAGGGGCACCAAAAACAGCTGTTCGTATGAAAAGCTTAAAACATCTGATTTTGATCAACAGCTGATTTTGATCAACAACTGATTTGGATCAAAAACTGAATATAATTTTAGGTTAGGTAAATCAAGCAATAGCAATAGCGAAGCATTGCCGGGTCCACTAGTAAAAATAAATAGCCATTACTTAACATATTTTTTGAATTGATTACAAAAAAAACATTCTGTTTTTGAAGTTCATTGGAACAAATAATTGTTGGTAAAGTTAAACTATTTTTACTTTATATCACAGTTTTTGTGTCACGTTATCAAAATACTTCATGTAAG
>JAGFPH010005811.1:23483-33951 GCA_018207615.1 Philaenus spumarius
AGATCTTGAGTAGTTTCTTAATCGTCTCGGAACGGAGAAGGATCTTTCCGTTGGACAGTTAAGCAAGTATTGTCAAAAACAATTTTAATACGATGTCAATGTAAGGATATAGGCCTCTATGTCTTGGAATCGTAGCGTGTTCTAGCGCCGAGTGTTCCAGGCGCCGAGTGTTGCTAGCGCCACGTCAACAGTTGACGAGGGACGAGGGTTTGACAGTTTTGACAGCTGAGGCAGAGTATTGCTAGCGCCAAAATATTTAAGTCTGGGCTTGTCTATATAAAGCACGTTAGCGCAGTGGATTTTCAAATCTATAATTTTAATGACGTTAAACGTGATAATAAAGACGAAATATTATAATCATACTGTTATCGGCAACATACTGTGACTAAACAGTATAGGTTAGTACCTCTGGTTTTTAAAAAAAATTCTAATTATATAATGTGATAATAACGACGAAATATTATAATCATACTGTTATCGGCAACATACTGTAACTAAACAGTGTAGGTTAGTACCTCTGGTTTTTTTTTAAATTATAATTATATAATGTGATAGTAACGACGAAATATTATAATCATACTGTAATCGGCAACATACTGTGACTAAACAGTATAGGTTAGTACCTCTTTTTTTAAAAATTCTAATTATATAATGAGATAATAACGACGAAATATTATAATCATACTGTTATCGGCAACATACTGTGACTAAACACTATAGGTTAGTACCTCTGGTTTTTTTATTCACTTACACGATTTATGGCAGACCCTTAAGCGGCCCATACACTACACATGCATTGCACGCCGTGCAAGCACAACGTGCCAAAAACGGACAAAACCTGCCAGTGTGTGGAGGTCTCCGTGCTAAGCATGCCGTGCAATGCATGGCACGATGGCAATCAAGACGAGTTTGATTTTTGGCACGCCGTGCCAACCTGCTAGTGTGTGGGCCAGTCCCGCGCCACGTGCTGAGAGTGAAACGTCTTTTGAGGTTATATTTCGTTCGGTAGCGGCAAAAACTCTCAAAACAGGCTTCTCAATCACAATAACAACCGACTTCTAGCACGTCACGGAGCAGACTGAATTTTCAGTGTGTGGCGCACGGCGTGCAATGCATGTGTAGTGTATGGGCCGCTTTACACAATTTATGGCCTCGGCGCTAGGAACACTATTCTGAGTTGTTTTGACCGCGGTGCTAGCAACACTCGGCGCTAACAACACGCACCCCTTGGAATTGGTTATCATGCAACACTTTTGTACAGTTAAGAATTGTTTTTGGTAAATCATCTTTCTTTAAATTCTTAAAAAAATGTAAAATCTCATTCAGAAATTCTTCCGATTATGGCGCATTGTTATTATGCAAAGTAAAAAATTTCTTTAAGCATATTCATGTCAAGGTTTTCATTTTCACAATTACAGGAGGCTGTGTACTGAGCTCAATAAAAGTATTGCTTTATTCATTCAAATTTTCCGCCCTGGGTTGCAGACCTTTTAGAACCCCCCCCCCCCCACTGCATACATCGCTTACAAATTAACTGGATCTAAACTTCGAATATTAAAGCCCCTTTGAACTTAAAATTGGTTGTAGGCTATACATTACCCCAACTTGAGAAGCAATCGTCTAAATATCCCCATTTCGCTGTTGTTTAAAAACGTATCTTTCCTCGATCCAAACCCAATTTCCTGACTGTCAAGGTATATTTTACCTATAAATACAATAAACAGTTGTGGTCTGCACTAAAATTAAAAATTTGAAGGGTTTTACAGAAGAAAGAGCTGACAGAATATTAAATTCATATTTTTTGTTTAATCAAATTTCAGTTTTCCATTAAAAGCGAAGGAAGTGTTTATTATATATTTTTTGTTCAATATTTAACATAGAGTGAAGTTTTGTTTAGCTAAAACCTCCGGAGATATGGATCGAAGTTCCGTTGATGTAAGTGCTTTTTTCCGAAGCTAAGAACACCATCAGGTCTGCCACCTCTGTAAAATTAAAAACAATTGTTGTTAGGTTTTATTTGTTACGTCTTATAATAGTTTTTTTTTTTTTTTTTTAAGAATCCAGCCTTCCTGCAGAGTGAGAAATATATTGGCGATCGTGTTTAGCATGAGGTATAGTTTGAAAGAAAATATTACAAACTTAAAACAGTTTGGAAAGAATAAAGAGCGTCCATATACTCTGCGTTTCAAGTTTAGTTGGTAGTAGGCTAAGTCGGGTCTTATGGAGCGGCCGAGTCAACTATTTTAACACAACTGGCCGCACACTGAGGTAGCATTTTGTTGTACAGCAAGTGCTTTGGACATTTTGCTTAGAGCATTTTGCGTTATTGCTCTCTCAGTGTGCGGATGTACGATGCCGGCGAACATTGAGCAACTAGTGGTAACATTCAACCTTGTGTCGATGTCAGTTAGTCCAGTCAAATGGTGTTTTTTCCAGGAAAAAATATGAAGTTTTTTTCTCACTCGTTCTATATGTTTTTTGGGATGTTCAACCCGAATTTCAACTTTGCTACTTTCCACGGATATGGTTTCACAACGAAAATCGCAAAAAACCTAAAAATGTTCGACTTTTTAAAAGTTGTTTGCCAAAATGTCATAAAACTTTGCACTTTTCAAGGTAGACTGTTCTATCCAAAATTAAAGTATATAAAATTTCCTACAAAAAGCACCCCTCAAATGTATATTTTGGTTCAACGATTTTGCCACTAGAGCACGTTGAAAAAGGACTAAAATTCGAACTTTCCTACTTTGTGGAAAACCAGTGTTTTTAGTTTTTCGCCTGTAACTCAAAAACTATGCTTGTAACTACAAAAAATCTTGTATTCTGCAGAAACTACATTAAATCCTCTACAAATTTCACACCTTAATCACTTATTTTGGCCAAATCGTGTAGACTCTAGAGCGTGTTGAAATTTTACCGAATCATATTACGCGAAACCGAAGTCAAGATTCCTTAAAACCCTAAACTCAGTAGAGACCTATATTATCACTATTTACTTATTAAGAACTATGTATTTGGGCTTTATAATTAATAATACATGCAATTACTGATTAATTATGCAACAATTAAATTAACACAATTAATTAAATATTTTGTCCAATATATGTTTGTTTATTCAGACGCAAAATACTTATATAAAAAGTTTAGCAGAATGCAAGCATTTTTTTGTAATTACAGGCATAGTTTTTAAGTTACAAGCAAAAAAACTAACCACAAACTGGGTTTTCCACAAAGTAGGATTTTTTTGCCTTTTTTCAGCGCGCTTTAGCGGCCAAACTGTTCAATCATAAAATACTTTTGAGGGGTGCTTTTTGTACGAAATTTAATGTACTTTACTTTGTATAGAATATAGTCTACCTCGAAAAGGGCATAGTTTTATGACTTTTTGGCAAAACACTTTAAAAAAGTCGAAAAGTTTTAGGTTTTTTGCGATTTTTGTTGTGAAGCCATATCCGTGGGAAGTAGCAAAGTTGAAATTCGGATTCAACACCAAAAAACATATAGAACGAGTGAGACAAACACTTCTATATTTTTTCCCTGAAATAGGCATCCCCGGAGACGGTTTGATTGGACTAAGTAGTTTACACAAAGATGTGTGAGGAAGGCTCGCGCATGCGCAGGTCGATTTGCTCTGAGCGTTTTGTTGCATCGTGTTCAACAGGGAACTAGCTTCGAGCGCTCTATGGTGCTGTAGGTAGAGTGTTGTACAACATTTGTTCTGTCAGTGTACGGCGTCCTATTTGAATACATGGAGGGCTAGTATTAAGTAAAACATTTTGCTGTAGAGCACTTGCTTTGAGCAGAATGCTCTCTCAGTGTGTGGCCTGCCTTACAAAATGAAGAAGCACGATGCCCATTTCATTGGTGACGTGACTGAACCCATATACAGCTATTGAGTTTAAGCCTTTGAATTTACCACTGCATATTTGATCTCGTCGATTTCTTCTTATTTTACTACCACCTGTTACATTAAACTTCTGGTTTATATTAGTACGTGTGTTCAATGAGAAGAAGAAACCAACGACGAAATCAAAAACCCAAAACGTTTACCTCACATGATCGTATATTTTACCTCATCCAAAAAGTTCTAGGTGCCCCCTAAAGAAGTTTCCACTTCGAAAAGCAATGTTTCATATTATAATTAATGTAACCATTGTAATTAACTTACAATGAACTTTCAGACGTTAAATAATCAATGAGAGCCTGAATCGGCCGATAAGTTTGTCGGTCAAAGGATATTGTTGACGAGAGATCAATGGTTCCAGTTGGGAAACATTGGTCGATTTGTACATTCAATTAAAACATTTAAAATTTAAGAAATAATTTTTGGGTATTTTCATTTTGAATAGTAAATAAAATTTTAGTCAACAACTTTAAATTAACTTAAATTGTTAAATTCAAAATAATAACTATAGTTTGCGTATTTTGATTTTAAGAGTGTCAAATAAACACATTATTACTGTACATGGTTATAGAAAGTTATGTACCCTACCACTACACAGTGCACACCCTTTGTTTTTACCGACACCTTTAAATGCATTAATAACTACAAAATTCGTTGACTTTGCTACAAAAAAATCTCTACATTAACAATACTAAAAATACAAATAAATTTTAATTTTTTAAAAACTTTTGATAGTTAAATAATACATTATGTTGTTGTACCATAATTTGTGTATTCTCTTTCTACAGTTAAATTGTTAATAACACAACACATAGGCCTACATTAAACGTATGGGAATGACTACTAGCAATCTACCGTAGAATCACTGACTGCTAACTTCACTTCAGAAGAGAGATAGAGGCACTACAAAAATTAAAATATCGTTTTTTTAAATATTTAGAAAAACTTCGTTAAGCGTTTCTTCAAAGTCTGATTTAGTCATTTGAAAGAAATTTTTAAGTGAACATTTTATCACATAATGTACATTATAAATGACTGGAAAACTACTTTGATAAAAGAAAACATCACATTTCTCATAAGACTGTAAAATTATAA
The DNA here is from genome assembly GCA_018207615.1 of Philaenus spumarius. NCBI lineage: Eukaryota > Metazoa > Arthropoda > Insecta > Hemiptera > Aphrophoridae > Philaenus > Philaenus spumarius. The sequence goes on from JAGFPH010005811.1 coordinate 28,483, forward strand.
AATCACAGCAAAAAAATCTGTTTTTCCAGTTTAGACGCGTTTTACCACAGTTGTATTTCTGTGTTTTCTGGAAGAAAAATGTATATAACATTAGAACGGATGAAGATACTTTGCTGACATTTTTGGTAGCCTTATACCAAAACATAGTGTAAAAATTCCGGTACTTTGGTGTTTATAGGGGGACAAAATTAAAAAGTTAATAAAAATGGACTTTAATTCTGTGAAACATCGTGCCATTTTCATTCATAGTTTTTCTGTTATATAACGTTTTTAAGAAAGGCTAGTAACCCAAAAACCTTGAAATGCTTAAATGATTTTCTAAATGGTTAAAGATCGAAAAAAACTTTTCAGAGAATATTCTTCTCTCGAATCTAAGTCATTGGATGTTCATATCAACCAAATTTAGTTATTTTTGATACAGATTATTTATAAACAACTTTTTGGAAATGAATAAATCTTGAATAATTCGAAAAATAACAGAGATATTCAAAAATTACTAGCAGATCTTATTCTAGGTGACATTCTACTTCTTTTTATGAAATAAAAACTATAAAAATCAAAAGTCAGATTTTTTGTCTTATAATGTTGCAAGGGGTACACTTAAAATTTCAAAATTGTGAAAAACGCTTGTTTTTTCCGACTCATATCTCGAAATCTATTAGAGATATATTTTAGAGAAAATATGGTCTTTTGCCTTTAATACTGTGAAACATCATGCCATTTTCATTTATAGTTTTTCTGCTATATCGTTTGTAATAAAAGTTATGTGAATAAATTTGTAAAACGTGTATCTTTTGTTGTTTTAAAACATTTCCTTTCTGCACCATAGTCGTCTTCTTTTTTGGGTCTTTTTTATAATAATAAAAGTGGTGGAAACACACGCAGGAGTTAGTCCATCGCACTACTAAACAATAATTGGAGAAAAGTCGATGTCGGTAGATTAATGTGTTGCCCACAAGACAGGTGGTGATTTTTGTCGCCTCCGATGTTGTTCTGCACCGGAAATTTTCGTCGGTCAACAAAATGTACGAATCAGCCGATAATCGCCCAATGTATGTATACTTTCTTTTAGATCCGTGTAGCGAGTATGGCAACCATATTCATAAGTTAAAGATCATCCGTGAATGCTGTGCAACGCTTGTTCAGTTGTTCATAGTGTTACCACCATTTGCAAGGACAGTTTTCCTCGTTGACCGACGACTATATTCAATTCAAATGTGAGTTGCAACAATGCGACTATACTCAGATGTTCCTTGCAATTGAGGATTACGGCATTCATCGCTCCTGCGCGAATGGAATGGACTAAGACTATTTCTTAAAAATAGTATTAATATTATGCCGAAATCACGCAGTTGTTTATTATTGAGATGGTTACATTCGATATCGTCATGTTAATAGTAAAACATTAAATATGAAAAGAGTGCTGCATTACTAATAACTGCTTAAAAAAATCTAAAATACGATCAACTTTACTAACATTTTTCCATAATTAAAGAAAATTATCTTAGGTTTGGGGGGGGGGGGGGTCTTGACCCCTTGACCCCCCCTTTGTATCCGCGCCTGCGGGTGACTTTTTTCTACTAGTTTTACATGGAATATTGTCGAACATATAAACTCACCTTGTGGCGTCCCGAGACGTTTTGCCGGACATAACTTCCGGAACATATCCAGGTATCCGGGTGGAAGTGGATCCAGTAATGTCGTATCTGTAGGACCCGGACACACTACGTTGGCACGGATACCGATACTGAAAAACAACAAAGGTGTGTGTAATACCAATACTGTTGCAAGCACTGAATGTACCGTTTGAAAAAACAACATAGCAATAATAATAATAGTATTCCTTTAAACAGCTGTACTCGAAGAAATATATAACTTTACTAATAGAACCACCTAATAGTACACACGTTGGCTTGGACGAGTTCGTTAGCCGAAAAATCCAACAACCAAAAGCACTTTTTTGACTGGAATTATTATTTTTTTAGATTTTCGTACTAGAATGAACCTTTTTGTGGGTTTTATGCAAATAAATAATTATAAAAGACTAGGGGAGACCCTTTATTTATAATAAAGATGTAGGATTCCCTAATAATAACCTCAAAACTAAAATGGTAAATAATGTTAAATGTCCAAATCAAATTATTTCTTATATTTTATAACAGCAGTTATAGTAGGCTAATGGTTAAAAGAACCAGCAAGGCTCAGGTCTACACTTTAAAACCCTAACCTAAAAGCTAGAAATATAAAAATAATTGCTTCAAATTTTGAAATCAGCTGTTAATGGAAATATTAGAACAAACAGCTATATTATCTGTTATTTTATTCGGTTGATATGGTAATAAATATGTAAATACTTGTGTTGGTTTATTTTTATAGGCCTAACCTAAGATTTTTTTCCGACTAAATTTACAAATATTGAAATAAAAAAGGTTTTTATCGAAATGAATTATAGCCTATGTTACTCAGGGATAGTGTAGCTTTTTATTAGTAAAACAATGTTGTCAATCGGTTTAGTAGTGCCAGAGATTACCCCCTACAAACAAACTAACATACAAACAAAAAAACAAACTTTACCTCTTTATAATATTAAGTATAGATTGTTCTGCACATTTTATTTTTCACACGATCTTATAGCTTAGCCTTGTTCACCCAAAAGCGATCAAAACGTTAAATACTATACAAGTACTTGGTTCAAATCTACGAGGGAATTTACCATGGGACATCTTCTGTTAGTAGGCCTACGTCCAGGATGCAAGCTAGCTGAGCGAAGTGCTCTTAGGCCACTACGTCGATGTACAACTCGCAAAGGGCAGTCGATAATCCGAGGCCGCAAGGTCGAAACACAAAGCGACCGAAGCAGAGCGTGAGCCGACGTTGGAGGCTGAGGCGCAAATAAATTCGACTTATTTATTTCGTACACTCAGGCCAATATTCAACTTATTCGTGTGAATACCTATTTCCCAAATAGTTGATTGAAACCCAAAACATGTAAACTTAATTTTGGAAATTTTTCGCGCAACTCACATCAGCGCCAGCTGTTCATCTGCGTGGTCGAATTATTGGCGAATTTCTATAGGAAAGATGAGCTATATTGTATGACCCAAGGTCGGGAGTAGCAAATGAGTACCGATCGTGGTCCCCAGAACACGTTTTGGGGTATCATTAAAAATCATATATATATACTGTATATGTATATATTTGTTCGCACTCTAGCGGCCGCATTTTAAATCCGATTTGGTTAAAATTTGGTACACGTGTTGGTTGTCTACGTCGCTCAGACGATTTCGTTAGCCAAACAGATCCACCAATCGGAAGCACGTTTTTCGACACGAAGTAACTATTTTTTGAGATTTTTCCCACGAGAATGATTTTTTTTAGTTTTCTCTACAAATATAAATGTAGGATGTTATTCTGCACATTTTGGTTTTTTACGCAACCTTATAGCTCGCTTGGTTCCCCCAAAATCGACCAAAACTTAAAATACCATAGAAGTACCCGGTTCAAAGAAACGTTGTGAATTCTACCGTGGAGTTGGCGTGCGAAGCACGCAATGCATTGTGTGATGAAGATACTCCCAATATTCGGAATGCTTTGTGTATTGAAGATACTCCCAATATACGGAATGGCGTGCGAACCATTTTGCAGCTATTCAGCACCGTCGTGAATAGACCTATTTGCCAAATTGTTGGTTGAAACCATAAAACATAGGCCTATAAACTTAATTTTGGAAAGTTGCTCAACTCACGTCAGCGGTTCAGCTGCGTGGTCGAATTATTTTTAACTTGTAGATTAATTCATTGCATACAAAAGAAAGGTGGAAAGAGTTAATTTACTAACAGACAGTATAAAGTTACTCTAAGAATGCTTTGCAGTACGCACCTTCCCAGTTCTTTGACCACAGCTTTAGTCAAGGCGATCACAGCGGCTTTACTGGCACTGTAGGAAGCCAACAACACAGATCCGTTGCAAGCGGTACTGGAGATGTTCACAATGGAACCGTTAACTTCGGCTGCTTTCAACTCCCTGCAGGCAGTTTGCATCATTAGAAATGTTCCCTAAAAAACCAACAAGTTATTTACAACAAGCGCATATAGACCAGATCCTATCTTCCAATTCAATTTGTTTCTGATACTGCAATCAGGTCCGACATTAGTTTGTGCGAGGCCTCGTGCAAACTTTTGCTGCGGTTGTAAATGAATAACAGTAATTCATAACCATAAGTTATGTTTTTTGATTGGTGCCTTACTCTCTTAAACACTTTCAAATTTAAAGTTCGCAGACACACAATTTCTATATTATATAAATGTATAAACTACTGTACACTTTGTACAAACTTTCCTGAGAATTTTTCTAGCTGGAATCACTTTATACACGATTTTGTTTTCTTGCTTTCTTAAGAGCAATGTGATTGATGATTTCATCTAAATATAGCTTTGAAGCAACACCGTATTCTATTGACAGTATGGCAAAAGTACTCGATGGCTGCTTCTCAAATATGTTTTGATCAGCTTCAACTGGGAAAAACTTCTCTTTGCGGAAGCTATTGTCACTGTCACAGTCAATAAATTTCAAGCCTATAAGTAATAAATAGGTTGGGAAATGGTTGAAAAGTACTTTAAAATGTCTACTGGTGTTTTAGTGTCACTCGGTACCATTTCCCTGAACACTTAAAAGATTTGAGACTTAAAAGACTTCCGTAAAAAGATTTGAGGCAACAATGTCTTTAGAACAGTCTTCATTTATGTCAACCCTAACGTCACTAAGTTAATGTTTCAGGTTTTCACACTTAACCTTTAGTTCTTCATCTCCCAGAGATTTTAAAATTTGTGAAGAAAACAAAAAGCCAAAATTGTATGAATTCATTTTTAACTGTCCAAATCTTTCTCGAAAACTATTTAACACTGTGTCAACAATTGGATGGAAAAAATAAAGTTCTCTTCTAGGGGTAAATCCTTCTCAACCATGTCGTCACCTTCGTAATGAAATAGCTTCGTTTTCTTCCGTCCAGCTCTTTCTTCTTGAAACTTAAGTTCAATCTGCAAATTTTCAGCAATTTCTTTTGCCGTTATGCGTGCGCTTAAAAAACCTTCATTGTGAAACTTTTCTACAAATTTAACCAAACCGTCAAGAGAATTAGTTGCTACTTTCACACCAATGCTTTCTGCTGGAAGTGTCTTACTTGCTACGTTAAGAGTGAATCAAACCCCTCAGCCCTTCCACACCACACAACAGCCTTGCTCGCCACGAACATTCGTTAGAACAGTACAGAACATCAGTCCGTTGTCCATAAGTTGACATAGCGACCAACAAATATCGACTGAATACTGTTTTGTGCAGGTTATGCTAATATACAAACTAACAACACTACACTAACACACTAGACTGATTGCTGTTGTAAGTAGCAGTTGTATTTATAAACAATTCTCTTCATTAATATTGTATAACTCATCTGGAAAACATTTTTTTTTT
>JAGFPH010005811.1:33961-46632 GCA_018207615.1 Philaenus spumarius
ATTTTAGGTCTTTTAATTAAAACACAACTATTACATAAATAAACTAATATTTATTAGAAAAATTACAAATATCGCTAAAATATTAGTGTCAAAATACAAACGAAATGTTATTCTTTTAATTTTTTTCATGAAAGAGGCGGAAATAGTTTTTTTTTTGTGGTTGGGGGGTGGCACATACATTGCAAATCCAACTAGTTAACACTTGTTTCTTCTTGGTACTTCATAAACCACATCGTCTTCTAGTGCCCCTTATATGGCCTTCTGGGAAAATGAATCCTTTCTTATGGCATCAGGTACTCATGGTTTCCAGTTTGGTATCCGGGGTGATGCTCCTGGGCTACTTTTTTTGCTGTAAATCGCTGTCCCACAAGGCCAAACATCACTTGCCTTCTGAACGTTTTTATGTCCAAACGGGTTTATGGGAGACAATTGTGCATTATAAACGAGTTTACAACACAAGCATCAATGAAATAAAAACATATTCTTTACTTTGTGAAGACAAGAGTTCAGGCTCCTCTTCAACCTGAGATACGGCAGTGCTTGTGGAAGGAAGAGAATATATACATGAAGTTGCTAGTTCAGCAAGAATATGAGTAATAACAGGACTCACAGGATTGAGAGCGAGTAAAATATTTTCTGCCTCATCTGAAACCATTGTCGTTTCAATATCCGTAAACAAACATAAGTATTTTCAGTACAACTAAAAACTTACCGTCCAATAGTCAAATTTCAGCGTCCAACGACGGCCGTTTCGGCTATTCAGCCATTATCAAGTTTAGGACAATGTCCTTTGTCAATAGTTAATTATAAAAATAAAAACACAAAACATGAAACACAATGACACACACGATTGTACAATTACACGCTCGCACATTTTATATATACATCTAGTGGGCCCACTATCTACTAATGGACTGCTGGTGTTACGTCTGCGTATGGTTCTTATCTACAGTTGTATTTGCAATGTCCATCACTATATCAAACAACGAGTTGGCATCGAATATTTGTTTTTCATTTAATAACGTTCCATAATCTGTTTTGAAGGCTCTGTAAATCTTCAGATATTCTGAATCTCTGTAAATAAGTATTTTCGCTGATTGTATAAGGCAAATCATTATCGATAGGAAAATTGATATTATTTGCTTTTAAATTTAGTTCTGGAAAATCGGGAAGGTTTTCATCATCTTTAATTGATCCATCGATTGTTTCGTTGTCAGAAGGGATTGACTCAACTTCTAAATAGTGTTCAATTTCACCTACATCAATAAGTTCTCTGGACCTCATTGCTCTCCTGCAAGGGACACGATTTATAAATACAACAAAAGGTTTGAATATATTTTGAGTTTTAATAAAAATGCTTGAATTCGGGTCACATTATACAAATTGTTTATGTATCACAAAATAAAATTGCCGATTTCTAGGTGAGTTGTAAAAAGTATGTAAATAAAATTTTGACCCCTTATTGCACGGTGTTACATACACGTAACATACTTTTATTTATCATAGAATTATGTATAAAAGTTTTATAATTAATTATTTAAACACGTAAATTAAAACTATATTACTGGTAGATTATAACTCATTAAGTTTATTAATATGAATATTTCAACTTACCAGTTGTATTTCTGAAACATGTGAGGTAACCTAAGAATATGTATATGACTTCACATAAACGCTAAACAACACGTGTATTTTCATGAAAAATAAATAGATGAATGCAAGAGACATCTAGGAGAGATCAATGGAACTACGTCTACTAGTTTAAAAGTAGGTAGCGCTTGTGTGATGGCTAGGAAACAATTGAAAATGGAATGTTACAAATATATAACACCGTGCAGCGTAACATTAAAAAAAAATCAGTTACATATATGCAACACCGTGCATAAAAGAGGTATTGGAGTATTGCTGACGGAAGGAATATCCATGTTGGTGCTGACTGACCAAACTCTAGTGAGAGTTAAATACAGGAAAACGTTCAAAATACAAATACAAGGTAGGGTTAAAAATTAGATTTTTTCACGCAGGGTTAAGTTTATTAAAAAAATCATGGTTACCGTACGTCATTTCCACTTTAATTTCCCATAAATAACGATTCCCAAGAGTTTTGAAGAGTCAGTGCTTGTAATGATGGTATCTGAAAAAGGCAAAACAATTTTATTTCTTACACATTTTGATCCAAACTGAATCTTTTGTGTTTTACTTGGCTTTAATTTTAAACAGTTAACTGAAAACCAATCGTCAGCGATTGTTAATACCAATTGTTATTGTGCCCGTGTGTTTTGTGTTTGTGTTACGTTGACTTAACATTATTTAAACGGACTAACGACGTCAATTTAGAGCGATATTCTGAAGACGGAATGAATTTCCGAAACGCGTCAATGTAAGTAAATACTTAAACTGATAAGGTGTTATATCCGGAAAAAATATTCTTTTATTCTAACAGTGATTTGGATTAAAATCAATGAGTTTAAAAAATATGATTACCGGTCCGGGCGTATAACAGTCCCAAGATGCGATTTACCGCATCTCTTTCTGTTTTTAAATAACAGAGGTGGTTGGTTTTCATCAAATACAACCCTATATATTATTAAATGAGTCCTTAACAACTATACCTTCAAGTTGACATCCATGGTACGTTGGTACATGTCTAAAGTTTCTTCCAAGAAAGGCGAACACAAGAGTACGCCTGCGCAGTTGATGACAACAGTAGGCGGTCCCTTGTACTTGTCTATGACGGCTCTGAACACATTCTCGACACTTTCTGCGCAAGTCACGTCTAGTTGTATACTCCAATGCTCTGACCCTTCAACAAAACACAATATCTTTTTATGATATAAAGAAATCCTGCCATTCATGCAAAAACCTCCGGCCCTACACATTTACAGAGTGTTCATAAAGTCCCTTTAACCCCCTCATTATTTTTGTTACTGAAAATAAGTTAAAAAACTTTGTATATCTTGTGTTGTATAACAGGAAAAGTTTGTTTACGTATCTGACTCTCCATGATTTTGGGGGCTTAGGGGGAGTGGTAAGGGGTTAACAATTTCAAATATAAAGGTCGGTCATGTTATGTTCACCATTGAAAAGTTTAAAAGAGAAAGAGAATGGCGCAAACTATATTTTGTTCAGGGACTGTTGAGAGCCTAGGCGTAACCAGGACGACCGTATGGGGGGAAGGGGGGTTCCGGGGGATTTTTTAAAAATTAAGATGCAAAATAACACGTGTAGGTTTCCCAAAATTACTTTAAAACGATATAGGTATGTATAATTTTCCACTTCTAATTGTGATTCAGGCCTACTTTAGAATAATTTAGAATAGCAACCATGACTCATCCCCTGCCAAATATTTCTGTGCGCTGCCTCTAACCTCATACACGGCGTTTTTTTTTTGCCGACTGCGGATTAGTTACCGTCACCGCTCGTAAAAAGAATCATTGGGATTCATTAAACTGAAGTGACTAGTTCATCAATCACGAAGTGTGTTATGTAATATATTATTTCTTTTAATGTTTTATTGATAGGAACAGAGGGTAACTCTCGCTTTATTGTTATTCAGTCGCCGATTGAAAAGGAAGCAAAAACATATACTTATTTTCGTTGATCCAATCAATAAATAAAAGAAGAGAAGATTTTGGAACATTCTACACTGTGTTTCCTGATTTGAGGAACTAGAAGAAACATTAGCGGCAAATAAACAGATCGTTTATTTTTACGACGAATGTGTATGCTCTAATACTCTCCTTCGCCCTACTGTTGTTATACCCCCCCCCCCCCCTGGTTTCGCTTATGGTTAAGAGTGAGGCAGGCTTTGTCAACGCGGATAAGATGCTGGACACCCGCCACTCCCAGCCCACACAAACACAAGAGCCGAGGACTCTCGACTGGGGAAGGGCTGTGAAACGGGTTTAGAAAGTGACAAATTCCGCGTGAAGTCTCATTCCATTATTGGCTACAACTCCCCGTCCCGTTACAGGGTGGGAGGAGCCTCACTCTCAACACTTCTTTACTGAGTAATGAGTATAGAGCTTAATATCTTCGTTTCAAAGTAGTCTAATGGACAATTAAAGTTCTTGAATTGACATGACCTACCTTTATACTTGAAATTATTATCTCCCTACCCCCTCAAGCCCTCCAAAATCATAAAGGTTCAGATATGTAAAAAAAAATTGTTTTGTTTTGCAACACAAGACATAGGCCTACCTACAGTGTGTAAAATGTCCGCCCCCCTTTAATTTTGTTGCTTGTTAAAACAAACAAATATCTTTTAATATAGAAGATAATATATTAATAAATATTACCTTGTTAAATTTGTCCGTCTTGTGACTTCTGACGGAAATATCTTTTGGGAAACGATACTAACTTAATCCAAAGTATCTTTTGATGTTATCGAAAATTTTGAGTGTCCCCCAAAAATGGGGGATTTCGGGAGCAACTCAAAATTTTTAAATGGGAAGTATGGTGATGTGATACATAATTTTAAAGGTATATTTAAGACTAGGAAAATAACATAACTAAAATAAAACTCTTACCACCTAAAAAAAAAAATGGCGGGCCTAAACGAGTTGAAATAAATCTACACAAAGTTGCTAATATCTCGAAAAGGAAGCGTTTTTAGAAAAATTTTCAAGAGACAAAAAATGTTTATTTCAAAGTGTTTGACCTAAAAAATTACTTCCAAATCGATTTCGTAAATTTAATTTTTTTTAAATTTTCTAAAGATGGAGGAGTAAAAATAAAATTTACGAAATCAATTTGGAAGCAGTTTTTTTAGGTCAAGCACTTTGAAATAAACATTTATTGTCTCTTGAAATTTTTTCTAAAAACTCTTATTTTTCGAGATATTAGCAACTTTGTGTCGATTTATTTCATCACGTTTAGGGCCACTATTTTGTTTTGGGTGGTAAGATTTTTATTTTAGTTATGTCATTTTCCTAGTCTTAAATAGACCTTTAAAACGAGGTATCACATGACCATACTTCCCATTTAAAAATTTTGTGTTGGCCCCGAAATCCCATTTTTGGGGGACACTCTCAAAATTTTCGATAACGTCGAAAGATACTTTGGATTAAGTTAGTATCGTTCCCAAAAGATATTTGTTTTTTTAAAAAGCAAAAAAATTAAAGGGGGGGGGCCGGACGGACTTTTTTTACACACAGTATACAAAGTTTTGTTAGCTTATTTCCAATAAGTTATATTGTTCCTCCCAAAATTGATAAAAACGTAAAATACCGTAAAAGTACTGGTTCAAATCCACCAGGGGGTTTTATCGTTGGTCAGCTTCTGTTACGGGGCCGACCGGCGTTCTCCTTCCGTGCATTGGTATTGCCAACCTTAACAGTTGAAATATAAACGACGGCCATTTTGTTTAGTCTCAGAGAGCACAGTCAGCTGGTACTAATTAATACTTCTTCGTTGTCATAACAACTGCTCAATTCCTACCTGTCAACGTGCTGAGGGTGGCTTCAGCCGAGCCACTGTCCAAGTCCGCCACGACCACTCTCGCACCTTGTTGGGCCAAAGTCTGACACGTCGCCTTTCCTATGGCTCCTCCTCCGCCTGAAGCAAACATAACGCTTCATCACTGAAATCACCACTGACAGTATTTAGTATGTATTAATAATATATAGGTGTGTTGCACCGTTCAAACTGTTTGGCTGAAATTTTACTGCACATTTAGGAACGCGGCAGCCATCCGCTTGGCTAAGTTGAACGCTCTTAGATATACAGGGTGTTTCACGGGAACCCTGACAAACTTCAGGAAATGGTTCCTTGTATGAAGGGAAGAAAAAAATGTTATCCTTATAAATAAAACTGAGAATCTGTGTGTGTGTGTGTGTGGGTCGCCGTACGGACAAATTATAGAGAGTTAAGCCATGAAATTTTCAGGAAATGTTCCTTAGGTAATGTAGTTTTGCACCTATGTCTTAGTTTTTTGTATTTCCTCTAGGGCTTTGACCCACGGGCACCCAAAAAAATGCAATGTTAATCTTATGGAGTGAAAAAGACGTAAAAATCAAAACATTTGTCTGCTATTAAACTAACACAGCTGTGGTATATACTGTTTATTTTAATTCACTGCCATCTAAATTAGACATATGGGTTAAATATTGATATGCCAAACAATTAGATTATGTGTATAAAATATTAGTTAAATTCACTGATTGTCGAATCCATTTTTTTCTTCTTTATTGTTGATTCAGTGTTGATTCAGTAATCAGCTGTAGTCTCTAATATTTTCATTAAAAGTTAATTTCAAATTTTAAATCAATTATTAGTATATTTCTAATTTTTAGGTTAGGTTTTTTTTTATTAAAGTGTAGGCCTTGCTGACTACACAACGGGTTCCAACAGGGAGTGTGTGGGGGAGGGGGTTGGCGTGCGGAGCACGCAGGGGTCTCCCCTAGTATAAACATAGGTCCCAAACCCATTTTTTCGTACTTATAGCTGAAAATTGTTTTTTTCCAGATTTCCATGTAGTTCTGGTTTTTTTTTACTTCTAGACAAAAATTGAGTGGAGATATTGTGTTAAAACTTATACTGGTAGTTGGAGCAGAAAATTCTGCAGACATACCATTGTTTTTTAGTCAGAAAATAACAATAATTATTCGGTGGTTGCCTTCCAAATTGTAAAAATTATTTTAAAAAATTAAGCTTAAAAAATGTTTTTTTTTAATTCACAAGCTTTTATGTGAAACTTACTTGACAACTTGGGCTGCAACCTTACCAAAAGTTGTCAAATTTTATGTAGAATAAGATAAAATCACAACTTCCTTAGTTTTATAAGCAGTTTCAGCCGGATTTTTATGATTTTGTAAAGTATTGTAACACAAAATAGAAATAAAATTTTAGAGATTGTACTCTAAAATTTTTCCTTTTTAAATAAGCTTGTTTTTAAACATCCAATATCATTCAGTGTGGGTTTTTATAATATAAAATATGAAGAAAATTCATTTAAACAAAATCTGCATAGCTTTGCCTATTAACTGTCTACCAATTTTTCACCATAACAATCGAAATGAAAAGGTAAAACAACATGTTTAATTAAGCATCTCCAAATTTACTTAAGTAATTTAAATTGTACATAGATAATAGTAATTTAAAATTTTACAAATTGAGGTAAACCAAATATTAATTATCTTAAAATGTTTTCGAAGTGTCCCCCGTTGTAGTCTCGGCAAAGTCGAGCTCGCTGCAGCACGGAAGATGTTGCTCTTTGTACCATTTTAGGATTGTCTTTGATTGTTCGTGCAACATTGAAGATTCTTTCTAGCAGCTCCTGTCTTGTTTGCGGTTTTGTTTTGTAAACTTCCATTTTCATATATCCCCACAGGAAGAAGTCCATCGGGGTAAGGTCTGGTGACCTGGGTGACCAACGTACTGGTCCATGGTGAGCAATTATTCTTTCGCCAAAACGGTTATGTAAGAACCGAGTCACGTGACGAGATACATGCGGAGGCGCTCCGTCATGCTGGTAAAACATAGTTCCTCTGATTTGGAGAGGATGTCCTCAAGAAGCTCAGGAAGTACGAATTGTAAAAACTGTAAATACGTTACACCATTTAACACCCCATCTAATAATGTAAGGGCCTATAATAATAATAATAATAATAATAATAGGTCTTTATTGAACTAATATACAAAACTATTACAATTTCCTCAAAACTTCAGACAATACTCTTGGTCGGAAAACCGTCAGAGGGGTTGCCAATCCAAATTAGTTGGTCGTACAAAAACAAAATCAAAAGAGACTGAGATCAAAGAGAGTAAATTGATAAATTTTCCAACTGAACCACACTTTCTAGTCAATATATATAAATAAATATATATGTATAGAAATAATAATAATAATAAATATTAATGAATAAATTAAAAATTAAAAATTAAACTCCTTGATTAAACTAGTCCTATACGTCCAGGCTTTACTGCAAAAGTGACTTATTTTACAAAAATGTCTTCCATTTAAGTGTTCTATTAATTCTTGTGCTGATAACACATCCTTTGCGAAAATTTGTCTTCTACACTCCTTGAGTATGGGACACACAGCAAGAAAATGTCGAATGTCTTCCTCTTCATTGGTATTACACAAGGAGCACATTTTAGATGTTGCCGTATAGGAATATTTATTTAAATTTAATAATTCCGCCCTGGCTTTCAGAAACCAAATAATTAGATTAAATTTACTTTTGCTACTTAAATAATCTATATTAGAATTCAGCTGTTTATATATTAACGATCTTCCACTGTTGTGTAACAATGCTTCATAATTTGACTTTATTTTGGTTTTAATTTTTGTTATAACTTCCGCAATCATAAAATTCGGAAACACATAATTATTGGGAATATCATACAGTTCACATAAAACTTGCCACTCATTATACAAATATCCTTTTTTGGCCAGTACCTGCTTTAGTAGGAGATTTGGGTAACGAGTTGAGGGCAGCTTAAAACATTTCTTCATGTACAACAAATGCAGTTTAACTGTGTACACAAAAATCGGATATATTTCAGTTTCTAGAAACAAGGCATAATTAGGTGCATTTGCCGGCAATTTAAACATTTTCTTTATAAAAAAACGCTGTGTCACTTCCACTGAGTCATATGATTTATATCCCCACACCTGGGCACCGTAACTTATTATTGACCTGAGGACAGAATTAAAAATTACCATTTTCTTCTCAAACGATATGTTCTTGTTTAAAATTATATTATTGAAAGAATTGAGCGAAAATTTAGCTGCTGATGATTTGTTCCTAAAATGCTCCTCCAGAGATAATTTTGTTGAGAGCGTTACGCCTAGGTATTTATACTTATTGACCACTTCGATTTGTTGTTCCCCGTAACTCCAATTCTCGTGCTTTGCTGGTTTGCCTCCATTTCTAAATACTAAAATTTTTGATTTATCCAGATTAACAATGAGGCTCCATTTTAAGCAATACTTATGAAATGCATTGATCATATTTTGCAATGTGCGCTTATCCGATACCAGAAAAACAATATCATCTGCGAAGGCTAATAGTTTAATGATGGTACCCGCAATGTTAACTCCACCCTCCAAATTCGTTATCAATATCATTTATAAACAAAGCAAACAGCAGTGGGCTTAGATTACACCCTTGCTTGACTCCAGAACATGTTTCTAATTCCTTAGATAAACCCTTTGAGTTCCACACCGTTGCAAGAGTATTTGTATACAAATTTCTTAAAATATTTATAACCTTTGTAGACATACCATACTCCGTAAGCTTATAAAACAGTGCATAACGGTCAACTCTATCGAATGCTGCAGATAGATCTACAAAAAATGCAAACACTTTACTACGTTTCGTACTCAATTTAATCTCACTATACTTATCAAATTATGTATGTTATCTATTGTACTGTACGACTTACGAAACCCAGCCTGGAATTCCTTTATTATACCTCGTTTGTCTGCCCAATGAGTCAATCTTTTTAGAAGTAGGCCAGCAAATATTTTGCCAATCACGTTATTAAATGACAATCCTCTGTAATTGGAAGCGTCACTCGTATCGCCCTTTTTATGAATAGGGAAGACAATTGATCTCTTAAAACTTTCAGGCACAGCATTAGTTTCAAAAATTGCGTTATAAACCTCCACCATCTTTTGCAACATTGAATGTGGGGCATATTTAAAAAATTCGTTGGGTATCCTGTCATCCCCAGGTGCTTTATTGTCCTTGATCTTCCTAACAACTGCAAACAATTCCGCCATTTGGAAAGGAGCGTCCAAAAATTCATCCTGTATAAAATGTTCAGCCCAGACAACATTGCAAGTATTAATTCTTGGGTTTAGGAGACTTCTAAAATGGTTTACCCAATCTGCAGCTGTAATACTGTTGTTCGTCAAAAAGGATTTCTTTTTCAAAATACGTACCATCTTCCAGAACTGACCGGCGTCCTGCACTTCATCTAGTTTTACTACGCAACTATGAAAATATTCCTTTTTCTTTTCTGCACACATTCTTTTATAAACTCTATTCCAATATATGTATTGTTGTTTGATTGCAACTGCGTTAGTACTCCTATACAAGTTCAAAAGCTTGAATACTCTATCTCGCGCTCTATAACATTCTACATCAAACCAGACTTGTTTAAAGCATCTTGTTGTACACACTCCTCTTCTCTTAGCACATTTCCGAACTATCTCAGTTATAGAATCACTATCCTCTTCAGGGTGCCCTGTCCATATTCTCTCCTTCATTTCTATATTTATTTTGCTCTCCCATTCCTTCGCACTTTGAATACTCCAATTAAGTTTCGGAAGAATAAGGGCCTATAAGTTTGTCATTAATAAGTCCGCACCAAATTGACTGAAAATCTTCGTTGAAAGTTTGTTTCTACTGTAGCATTTGGATTTTCTTCAGCCCATATGTGAGTGTTTTTCCAATTGTTAATAACATTCCTGGTAAATTGAGCCTCGTCTGTAAAGAGTATTAACGTGACCAACCGACGCCGACGATTAGCTGCAATCCAACGACAAAACACAGACCTCCTAATATTATCGCCGAGGTGAAGAGCCTGGACTTTCTGTAGATGATAAGGGTACAAACCTTCATTATTTAAAATTCTCCATGCCTGAGTAGAAGATACAATGTGTTGTATTGAAAGCCTCCTTACGCTAGTACCTGGGCTTCGTTGAACAGAATCCACAATGTTTTCTTCCGCCTCAACTGGTGTTTGAATAACATTACCAGGTTTACGTTTATTAAAAGAACCTGTCTCACTCAAACGGTTATGTATGTCCGTAAATACTTGCCTGTTAGGTATACGCCTGTTGGGGAATCTTCTGTCATACTCAACAACAGCTGCTCTTGAACTTCCATTACAAAAGCCGTACACAAAGTGCATATCAGCGTACTCACTATTAGTAAACATAATTTTGAAATGATTGTTACTGTAAAGAAGGCTAGTGCTAAAATATTGTTTACAAATAAAAACTGTCTACAATGGGGTCAATCAGCTGACTAAAGACAGCTGATTAGTGATTGTATACCCAGCTTGAAACCATGTGTTAATTAATAGTAATCTTATCTTCTAAAGCGAGAGATAATTGTTTGTCTGCTAAATGGATCTGGAATCTCCGTCTAAGGATTTTTCATTTTTTGATTTTAAATAGGGCTTTTGGCAACGAGAAATCGATTGGAAATGGTCACCAGTCTGGGAAAATTCGTTTTCTACGTCTTTTTATTAAATTAAAAAGTGAAATTTGTCCATTTTAAACAATACAAAGCACAGCTGATGCAAATGTTTTCAATGCCATTACAATAATCATCTGCTTTCTTTTAAACTGTATATTTTAAGCCTAATGTTGTATCTATTTATATTTACCATGGCAACGAATACTTCTGCTAAATAAACATACCCTTTATTTAGTTGTTTAATGTTATAGGCCTAACCTAAACGATGTTCACGGAAATTTGCAATAATAGTTATTGACGTGAGCGAACTAGGCCCTAGGCCTAAATCGATATTGAAATATTAAACTTTAATTTAGGCCTGACTTATTTCTGAGGCATAGCGTTGAGATTATGGTTAATCCTTTAAACTGTATTTTTATTGCAGGTAAGCCTAATGTTGAATATACCGTTTATTTAGTTATTTAATGTTATAGGCCTAACCTCAAAACTCAATAATCCAATATTTATTATTGAAATCATAGCCCTGCTTATAATCGAGCTTTAGCTCGGTCTCCTGGTACTATTAAATAACACTAAGGGAGTAGTTGGATTTAGAAAATAAGGCCAATACACTTTTGACATATGCATAGCAATTACTTCTTTTACCAATTTTATATTGAAAAATCAAACAAAAAATCTTATTCTACATAAAATTTGACAACTTTTGGTAAGGTTGCAGCCGAAGTTGTCAAGTAGTTTTCACATAAAAGCTTGTGAAATAAAAAAAAACTTTTTTTAAGCTTTAATTTTTTAATTAATTTTACAATTTGGAAGGCAACCACCGAATAATTATTGTTATTTTCTGACTAAAAAACAATGGTATGTTTGCAGAATTTTCTGCTCCAACTACCAGTATAAGTTTTAACACAATATCTCTACTCAATTTTTGCCTAGAGGTAAAAAAAACACTAGAACTACATGAAAATCTGGAAAAAAACAATTTTCAGCTATAAGTACGAAAAAATGGGTTTGGGACCTATGTTTATATAACATTTTTTTCTTCCTTTGATACAAGGAACCATTTCATGAAGTTTGTCAGGGTACCCGTGAAACACCCTGTATAGGAATAAAAGTGTGGAAAATAAATAGCAGAAAACTGATAGTAAAGGGGATGGATAGGGGGCGGTGCAAATACAAACAGAATATTGCATATTCTGATAATTTCACGGAAATTATAATCGATTAGGCCGTCGCCAGGAAAACTTTAAACTTTTCGGGACCAGGGATTGGAATCTAAACCCTTTTAACACGTTTACTGGTAAGGACGCACATGTGAGCTTGACACTGAACACTATGGCAAGCGGTCGACGCACAGTGCTTCGCACGCCAACCCCCGTCTTGGGAGTATTTTCAATACGAAATGCTTTGCACGCCAACCCCCATATTGGGAGTATTTTCAATACACAATGCATTGCGTGCTTCGCACGCTAACCCCCGTATTGGGAGAATTTTCAATACACATTGCATTGCGTGCTT
>JAGFPH010005811.1:46642-65195 GCA_018207615.1 Philaenus spumarius
CAACCCCCGTCTTGGGAGTATTTTCAATACGAAATGCTTCGCACGTCAACCCCCCGTATTGAGAGTATTTTCAATACACAATGTATTGCGTGCTTCGCACGTCAACCCCCGTATTGGGAGTATTTTCATTACATATTGCATTGCGTGCTTCGCACGCCATCCCCGTATTGGGAGAATTTTCAATACACAATGCATTGCGTGTTTTGTTAGAGTAAAGTATTTTTGTTGAATCTTCATAGTTTTCTTATTTTAATAGATCAGATCAAACTCACAAGAGAGTAATGATGTAACCTACTGCATCCATGTGTGTTGTATGTTGTGGTTTAATCTAGTAATTCTAAATATTAGTATGCATGCAATGCACAATGATGTAAAATACAGTATGTTGTTGGATCCTCGGTTGTGTTGTCCATTTTATAATTTAGTTTGCACTTTTTAAACCTAGTATTAATTTTTACTACTAAATTTCGGGATTTCGGGGGGGAGGGGGGTTTGACCCCTGGCTACGGCCTTGAGGATGAGTGTAGGAGTTTTGCCTATTTGTATCAGGTAGAAAGGGTCCCCATCCGCGAATTCCTCATACTGCGGAGTTTTGCCTACGGTTGGGGGTGGGCGCGAGAGGGGGAGGGGGGAGAGAGAGATTCCTGTAGAGAAGAGAGACAAAGAGACTCTTCTAGCGATTATAAAAGAAAGAATTCTGCCAGGTACAAATATTATCACTTTACAGGTACCGTATTATCACTTTATGTAATTAGAATAAAAAAAAAAACTAGAGGACTTACCTAAACTGTTTAGTCACAGTATTTTGCCGATAACAGTATGATTATAATATATGTATAATTATAATATTTCGTCGTATTATCACTTTATATAATTAGAATAAAAAAAAAACTAGAGGACTTACCTAAACTGTTTAGTCACAGTATTTTGCCGATAACAGTATGCTTATAATATTTGTATAATTATAATATTTCGTCGTATTATCACTTTATATAATTAGAATTAAAAAAAAACTAGAGGACTTACCTAAACTGTTTAGTCACAGTATTTTGCCGATAACAGTATGATTATAATATTTGTATAATTATAATATTTCGTCGTATTATCACTTTATATAATTAGAATTAAAAAAGAACTAGAGGACTTACCTAAACTGTTTAGTCAAAGTATTTTGCCGATAACAGTATGATTATAATATTTGTATAATTATAATATTTCGTCGTATTATAATTACGAGAAAGGTGGATGCTCTTTAATAATCACTACAAGAAACGGTGTCTCTCTCCCTCCCTCACACACTCTTTCTCCCGCCCCCACCGTAGGCAAATCTCCGCACCAAGAGGTTGCCGACGGCATCCCCCCCATCTACCTGACACCCGTAGGCAAAACTCCGGTTCCCCTTGAGGACAGAGGTAGGGTGATGGGATACCGGTGACCTATACATAATGGACAGAGCTCGAAATAGACACGCGCCATCCTCATTAATTGGAATTATGATGAAGAGTGTTGTAATTTCACTATTCATATTTTTAAATAATAAACATCTCAAACAAATTTTGATATTGCCAGCTAAAGTAAACAGTACAATATGTAACACGAAATGTTTGAGTTATAATACAGTAAGCATTTTTGTTTGATGTTAGTTTGTTTTCTTTTACCTATCCTACAAAAACTGATGGTTATTAAGAATAATTAATTATTTACTGATATTAAATGTTCCAAGTTTGTTGCTGTGGCAATAAATGTAAATGCTTTCAAGAAACGTGTTTTGGTCAGTATAACCTGGCTAACCTAAAATTGTGTTAAGATGTTGATCCAAAGTAGCTGTTTTATTTATAATATGTAAAATAATATGTTTGAGTTATAATAAATTAAGCCTTTTTCGTTGGTTTTTCTTTGTTTTTTATTACCCAACCTAAAAAAATGAAAATTGTTAAGAATAATTAATTATTATCTGATATTAAATTTGCCAAGTTGGTTGCTGTGTAAGTGCTTTTAAAAAACGTGTTTTGGTCAGTATAGGCCTAACCTAAAATTGTGTTAAAATGTTGGTCCAAACTAGATGATTTGTTTGTATAACATATAAACATAGTAGATTATTAATTTCTTCATTATAATATTAATAACTTTTAAATCATTTGATATACCGGTATTAATAGGAAATAAAACACAATTAAAAGATCATATTTGTATCTTTATTTAGATATATAGGCTTAATAATGTATATAAATACAAAAAATTTACAAATAGACCTACTGTTTTATAATTCTTATAGTTCTACACATTTACCGAGTTAAAAATCCGCGTCATCATAATTAGGTAGGCCTAGATAAAGTCTGTTGTTTATAAATATAATTTTAAAAAAATTATGTATATCTAATGTGTATCTAATTACCCCTGCCTGTGATTTTTCACGGGGCTTAGACCTATTGGTAAACAATCAACTCCTATAAAAGCCAGTGTACGTTCGTATATTTCGTATAAGCAGGCAGTTAATCAGACCCTTCGTGAGTAGAATATTTTCCCAAATAGTTGAAACCCTAAAATATAAAAAAACTTAATTTTGGAAATTCGCTCAACCACGTCAGCGGTTCAGCTGTTTGATCGAATTATTAATAAAACCCTCTCAGCCAATCTACATATTAATAGGCAAGCACAAAACTTGTCGTCCTTTTTTCTCAGCTTGTGTGCATCGTAGGAGAAATTCGCGCATACCGTTAGAAAAGTAGTGTCCTGTAGATGAGCAGAATCCCATTATAATTTACATCGGTCCTCAGGGATACGCCCCAGTAGCCCTCAAAGTTTCAATGTTAATCTTATGGAAGGTCAATCTTAAGGAAGAAGAAGAAAGATTTCTTTTGATTTTATCAGGGGCACAAAAAACAGCTGTTCGTATGAAAAGCTTAAAACAGCTGATTTTGATCAACAGCTGATTTTGATCAACAACTGATTTGGATCAAAAACTGAATATAATTTTAGGTTAGGTAAATCAAGCAATAGCAATAGCGAAGCATTGCCGGGTCCACTAGTGAAGATTAAATAACTGTTTTGACCAGTCGAGCAGTATAGTCACATTAAACTAACCCCTCACTGATACGTTCTATACAAAGTACAATATAACACACCTCTCAACCTTTAACAAACCATGTAAGCTATTACACATTAGGGCCTACACCTTTAAATTTTGAAAAGGTTTGACTGTCCTCAGTCGAACCTACTAAAAACAATAATCAATTCTACGACATCACACAACCGTCACTTCATTCGTGTTTAGTCATCAACGCCTATAAATAAAAGCAAGTGTACGTGGAGTAACATTTAAAGAAGAAATAAATATTCGTTTAACATTATAATATAACAGCTGATTTCACCCATCATCTGTAATATTAAAACAAACCTAGCAAAGATTATACTTTGGGGTAATGTTTACAACTTCAATCAATATAAGACTTGAGAAGTCGATTTTCTTAAAACATGACTTAAATAATTAATGTAGGCTATAATACGTTCTAAAATTTGCTTTGAGTTTATAAAATGAATACAAATACAACCTTTTATTTTGAATATATTTTTGTATACAAATTTAAAGAAAAGATACCTATTTGTTTAACTTCGGAAACATTCGTAAATCTAAACAGCTGATTTCACCCATCATCTGTAACACTTAAACAAACCCAGTGTAGATTATAGTTTGGGGTTATGTTTGCAACTTCAATCGTTATAATTTTATGTGAAGTTGATTTTTACTTTCTCACTATACTATCTTATCTTCTAAAGCGAGAGATAATTGTTTGTCTGCTAAATGGATCTGGAATCTCCGTCTAAGGATTTTTTATTTTTTTATTTTATATTAGGCTTTTGGCCACGAGAAATCGATTGGAAATGGTCACCAGTCTGGGAAAATTCGTTTTCTACGTCTTTTTATTAAATTAAAAAGTGAAATTTGTCCATTTTAAACAATACAAAGCACAGCTGATGCAAATGTTTTCAATGCCATTACAATAATCATCTGCTTTCTCTTAAACTGTATATTTTATTAGAGGTAAGCCTAAAATGTTGTATCTATTTATAGTTACCATGGCAACGAATACATAATAAAGATACCCTTTATTTAGTTGCTTAATGTTATAGGCCAAACCAAAACGATGTTCACGGAAATTAGCAATAATAGTAGTTATTGACGTGAGCGAACTAGGCCCTAGGAATAAATCGATATTGAAATAATACTTTAATTTAGGCCTGACTTATTTCTGAGGCATAGCGTTGAGATTGTGGTTAATCCTTTAAACTGTATTTTTATTACAGGTAAGCCTAATGTTGTATATACCCTTTATTTAGTTGTTTAATGTTATAGGCCTAACCTCAAAACTCAATAATCCAAATTATTGAAATCATAGCCCTGCTTATAATCGAGCTTTAGCTCGGTCTCCAGGTACTAGTATGGAGAAAGTATAGTGATCGCAAAAACAAATCGATGTTTAGGTTTTTGTGGAAATATCCGTTTTGGGACTCCCTGAGTCCAAAAAAGTGGTTTTTACAAAATGTCTGTCTGTATGTAGGCCTATACAAAGCTAGAGAGAAAACTATTCGATCGATTTCAAACAAATTTGCACCAGACATGTCAAGTAGGCTTGTATTGATGCACGAAAAACGTTTTTGAAAAATAATCCCCTTTTTGTCAAAAATACCCCCAAAAAATCAGTTATTATTTTTTAATAAAAAACTGTCTCTAAAGATTTTGATAAAATTTGGCTTATTTGTAGCCTTTAATGTACCCTACCATATGCAAAAAACCGCATCTTTCTAAAAATTCTCGTTTAGCTAATAATAATAATAATAATAATAATAATAATAATAATAACTGATTGTTTGTGGTTTTTTGGCCATAAAGAGGGCTGTTGTTCAAAATTTTGCAAAAACGTTTTTCGTACATCTATACAGGCCTAATTGACGTGTTTGGTGCAAATTTGTTCGAAATCGATCGAATAGTTTTCCCTCAAGATAATAAAATAATATTTCTTAGTTAATCTCCTTCTTTAATAAATCACCTCTCCTAACCTACAATTATAAAGTCACACTGAATCTGTTTAATAATTTAAATATGTTTGTGAGAAAGTATGTGCCATTTCCTGGTACCGTTTATTTTATTTAATATGAGTTATAGAACTAATTTGAAAGTATGCTATATATATAATAAAGGTTATAATATTTGCTTTGAGGTTATAAACTGTATATAAATACAACGTTTTATCATCATCGATTATTAATTTCTTCACTATAATATTAATAACTTCTAAATCATTTCAATTATCAATATGAAATAAAAAGCAATTAAAAGATAGTATTTTTTTATTTCTCTTAATATAGGGCCTATAATAACGTATGTACATAAACATGTTTAACTAAATATATGCCTACAGTTTTATAATCCTTATTATTGTACACATTTACCGAGTTAAAAATCAGCATAGTTAGGCAGGCCTAGGACAAGTTGGCCGTAATGTTGTTTTTAAATAGTTAGTTTTTTAAATTACGTATTTCTGATGTGTATCTAATTAATCAGCCTGTGATTTTTCACGGGTGCTTACTTGTCAAGAGTAAAAAATTACATTCATACGTTATAAACTATAGGCCTAATAGTTACCAGTTACAAGCGCAACTTTTCCCAGAACCATGTTGTCTGCGGTAAAAATGTTCACTGACTATCTTATGCAGGCAAAGTCTTGAATTCACATGTTTTATGTTCTTGTAATATATGTACCCTGTAATTAAGTAATTATATCTGCCGAGTTATCGCAGATAGCAACCTTAAAATGATAGTTTTAGGTCTTATCAGCTACGTCTAGATTAAAACCATATTGGCGATGTTTTTGCTGTTTGATAACAAAATTGAAGTTATGATCAAATTGTAACGTCTAAAATGTGATACAACAAAACCTGCTAACAATACTGAGACCATCGCGCTCTGGTTGCAACCAAGATAACGTTGCTAATTCTACGGTAAGGAGGGGGAAGGGAGTCGTATACTTCCAGTGGAGTAGTTGCACAACGTAGCACGTAGCTCGCTTGTTAGCGAATTTTCATAGGAAATATGAGCTATTGAAGTGACTCTTATGGTGAGACCTGAGGTCGGGAGTGGTAAATGAGCACCGATCATAGTACCCAGAACATGTTTTGCGGTGTTATTAAAAATTGTATATACAGGATGTTCAGAAAAACAGTTCCAAGAATTCAGGACGTGATTCTTCATATCAAAATAAGAAAAAAAGTTCGAATAAACATAGGTCCAAAAATGCTCCGTTTTCTGTCTAGCCGCCATTTGGTTTTTGTACAAAATAATTCATATCTAGATAAATAATTGGCTGATTGAGTTCAAGCTTTGCATGATGTTTAACCTAACAATGATATATCTCAAGAAAAATAAACGATTATATAAAATCATGCGTTTCAAAATGG
Organism: Philaenus spumarius; assembly: GCA_018207615.1. Classification (NCBI taxonomy): domain Eukaryota; kingdom Metazoa; phylum Arthropoda; class Insecta; order Hemiptera; family Aphrophoridae; genus Philaenus; species Philaenus spumarius. Next base: position 53,099 of record JAGFPH010005811.1, read on the forward strand.
CGGTTGTTTGAAAATTTCAAACCTAGATTAGGGTACTAAAAAAAGTAAAATTTTGAAAAAAATATCAAGATACCTTTTTTTTAGCTCTTTTGATTCCCTATCGGATAACGTAACTGTAAAAACAATCGGATTAAGGATAATAACAGCAAATGTACATACAATATTGCTGTGTTTACTGTGTTGGTATAGGATGCTCGGGTTGAACAAACCAATTATTACGCATAACTTAACTATTATACTTCATCCGATTGTTTTGACAGTTACACCACCCGATAGGGAATCAAAAGGGCTACAAAAAAGGTGTCGACATTTTTTGTTAAAAGTACGGTTTTTGAGTAATTTTAAAGGAAATTTAAACAGCCGCCATTTTGAAACGCAAGATTGAATAGATTGGATTATTTTTCTTGAAATATAGGCCTATCATTGTTAGGTTAAACTTTTTGCCAATTTTGAACTTAATCAGTCAAACCGTTCTCTAGATATGAATTATTTTGTAAAAAACAAAATTTCCGATATCTAGAAAACAAATCGTTTTCGGGCCTATGTTTATATGAGTTTTTCTTTCTTATTTTTAGCTATAAAATGAGCTACCGAGACATTGCCACCCTAGTTCTGAATTACTCTGTATGGAGACATAACAAAAAAACAACCAACACCCAGACATTATAATAAGTTTGTTTTTCACGAAGTTGTAAACTTGTAAACCTCAAAGTAAAAAATCTTGTCTAGGTTTTGTTAAAATATCACAGGTGACAAGCGAAATCAGCTGTTACATGTCTGAAGTGGGGTTTATTGTCGACAGCTGCTAAATAACGTAACATATGTCTTTGAAATTATGATTATTTTACGCAATCTAGCTTTATTCTATTTTGTTACTCACGGACGTACGCTTGCTTTTATAGGAGTTGACTAGTAAGCCCCGTGAAACATCACAGGCAGATTAATTAGATACACATCAGAAATGCAATGTCATCATTTAAAGAACATATTATTTAAAAACAACAGACTTTATCTAGGCCTACTTAACTATGGTGAGGGGGGGGGGGGTTAAGTCGGTAAATGTGTACAATTATAAGGAATATAAAACTGCAAACCTAATTGTTAAAATTTTGTATTTATATACGTTATTATATATTTCAAGAAAGATACACATATTATATTTTAATTGCTTTTTATTTCATATTGTTGGACCAAATGATTTTAGAAGTTATTAATATTATAGTGAAGAAATTAATATTCGAATATTTTTATATGTTATACGAAGATGTACGAATGTTTCCGAAGTTAAACGAATAGGTATCTCTTGTTTAAATTTGTATTAAAGATTATATTGATGATACAAGGATGAATTTATATACAGTTTATAACCTCAAAACATTATTATAACGTAATATATTAAAAATCAACTTCACAAGAAATTCTCATGATTGAAGTTGTAAACATAACCTCAAAGTATAACCTACGCTGGGTTTGTTTGTATTACAGATGATGGGTGAAATCAGCTGTTATATTATATGTTACTCACGTACGTACGTATGTTGTATGGACGTACACTCGCTTTTATAGGAGTTGGTGACTGAATGATGTCTGCGTGTAAGTATGTATACGTCCGTGCCCTCTGGGTTACACAGCTCTGCATTTTGTCAAGTTAAATCAGCTGTTTTATCACTTTTGTTTAACTAGTTGCCCTGGTAATAAATGTCAAACTCTGCCTGTAATAATAATAATCATAATAGTGCTTTATTTAAGAAATTATAAATAACACAAACATTTCCCATTTGAAAAAAAAAACACTTGTTCAGCACTGGTCCATAGACCGTCTGCTGGGTTGGCATTCTCAGTTTAAAATTTATATATATATAAGAGACTTAAAAAAAAGAAGAAAATTAACTAGAACAAAGAAATTACCTGAAACTGACATAAACAAGAAATTAACACACACATAAAAAATTAACACTTTCCTTCAAAACTTAAAAATTTACAAAAAATGCGACATAAAAAATAAATACATAAAAATTACATCCATAAAATTAACTGCAACCCTATACCCTAATTAATACCTTAATTATTATTAATAATAACTTACAAATAAAATACCCCTTCATTAAAATATCTGAGAACTAATCGTAAACACAATATATCTGCAACAACCCTGGCTAAAATCATACTAATATAAATTGTACTGAATACCCATAAAATAAAATATAATAAACAAAGATGACGATAATAAATATTCGAATCAACCCACAACGCGTGTGAAATAATATAATAAAGTGCAAAATAATATGTCTAAAATTGAAATCCCATTTTTACCTAATCTACTGGGAGTACGTATTGCAGTTATTGTAGAAGCTTTACTTAAGCACCAGTGTCATTAAATTCGTAATTAAACTCGTTTACTAAAAACCATCTATACTGCCACGCTTGTCTTAGGAATTTATTAAGACAAAGCCAATCTCGGCCGTTCAAATATGCAACGAATTCTTTTCTACTTAAAAGTACTTTAAAAAAAAACATTTATTTCTAAAACCTGACAGAATTGGGCACCTTGCAACAAAATGGTAAACAGTTTCATTCTCCTGTGTATTACACAAGGAGCATAACAATTTTTTATTTCTATCCCAAGGTTTAAAGTTTAGATCTATTTGATCTGTTCTGGCTTTAAAAATCCAGCGAACAATATTTATAAGGTAGCTTTTACTGCCAAGTTCATGGTCGAGAGACTTGTATTGTCTGTGATACCGCGAACTATTTGCCCTAACCAAACAATCATCCCACCAGCTATCTCCAATTGCCTCAACAATAAATGACAGCTGTTCAAGCACTCGGTCAGCGGTAACCCCCTTTCAGAAAAACATCAATCCCGAATTTTTGTCCAAGGCATTTCCACTCGCGCGACACCAATAAACGTTTTTATTTATCACCTGCCTAGCGAAATCGGTTGTTATATGTTACTCACGTGCGTATGTATGTTGTATGGACGTACACTCGCTTTTATAGGAGTCGATGACTGAATGATGTCTGCGTGTAAATATGAATACATCCGTGCCCGCTGTGTTACATAGTTCTGAATTTTGTCAAGTTAAATCAGCTGTTTTCTCAGTTTTTGTTTAACTGGTTGCTATGGTATTAAATGTCAAAATCTGCCTGTATGAATACTAGTTAAACATTTGTCATGTTAGTGATTATAGTTGACCTTGGTGTGGGAGCGCATTTGATAAGAAAACATGGCATCAATTATACAACACAATACGAGATAGTGTTTTGCAATCTAAGTGTCCTAAGTACCTTTTAAAGTCTATTGCAATTTTAGGATTTGTTATCTTTTAAAACAATAAATATTGAACGTACAATCTTACGGAGGATCATATTTCGGTGTTCATATCCCGTTCACTACTTAAAAACATATTTTTAGCCGAATTTTTGAAGAAAATAAGAGCTATTACACTCGACCCAAGTTGAAAACGGTTGGTCGGAGGAGGGTCAAATTTCGTTTCTACAAGTTTCAGACCATTTGGAGACGATATAAAAAATCATTAATTTATATATATATACAGTTTTTCCCCAGATTGATAAGTGGTAGTAAATATGCTTCAATTGCTGTTTTTTTTTTGTGAAATGGTCCTTGTAGGATTACTCAGGTACCGATTTTTTTATTTTTCGATTTGACGCAAATGGCGGCCAATATTATTTAAACCAAAATGGTCATTTTAAAGCGAGGAAATTACATGATTTCTCCCACTCATAAGCCCGAGTACAATTTGTGAGTTATACCATTCGAAAGTCAATTTAATTTACTGTACTATAATCTTATTCAAAGTTATTTTTGCTACAGTCCCCGGAACAAGGAACAAAATTGATAGAAAGCTACCGATAAATGATACTTTCATTATCCATGTAACATGTAAGGTTTTGCGCAATTTTCCCCGCCGGCTTTAGTGAGTAGGTTAAAACCATAAAATATATAAATTTCATTTTTGGAATCCGCTCGACTCACGTCAGCGGTTTAGGTAAGTGATCGAATGATTTATAAGTATAAATGAATAACAGATTGTATATACATCTTCTTATAATTGCGTGTTTGTATTTTTTTCATAACAAATATTTTTTATTAATTCATCCATGTCCTCTCACAATACTCAAAACAAATATATAGACGAACAATCTAAGTAAACTAAAACAAGCATGAAAAACTGGTAAAATAAACTGGAACTGGCACATACTTTTTCACAAACATATTTAAATTATTAAACAGATTCACTGTGAATTCATAATTGTAGGTAGGGTAGGAGAGGTGATATTAAAGTAGGAGATTAACTAATAAATATTATTATTATTATCTAGAGAGAAAACTATTCAATCGATTTCGAACAAATTTGCACCAAACACGTCAATTAGGCCTGTATAGATGCATGAAAAAGGTTTTAAAAAATTTGAAAAACAACCCCCTTTATTTCCAAAAAAACCCCAAAAATCTGTCACTATTATTATTATTAGGTAAACGAGAATTTTTAGAAAGATGCGGTTTCTTTCATATGGTGGGGTACATTAAAGGGTACAAATAAGACAAATTTTATCAAAATCGTTAGAACCGTTTTTTTATAAAAAAATAATAACTGATTTTTTGCCAAAAAGGGGGTTGTTTTTCAAAATTTTTCAAAACCGTTTTTCGTGCATTTATACAGGCCGACATGTCTGCTGCAAATTTGTTTGAAATCGATAGAATAGTTTTTGTTCTAGCTTTGTATACATACAGACATACATGCAGACAGACATTTTGTAAAAACCACTTTTTTGTACTCAGGGGGTCCCAAAACGGATATTTCCACAAGAATCTCAACATCGAGTTTTTTCGCGATCACTTTTCTCTTTACTATAGTATAGAGAGAAAGTAAAAGGGGTTTCAAACGGTAGAGGGCGGTGTTCATTAAAGTGCCCAGAGGCCCTGAAACGTGGCCCTGGGTTAAGTATCGACCATAAAGACATGTTTTATTACAACAATTTTCAATACTTTATTTAATGTTATCGAGTAATTTATTGAAAACGCCGTGGAGACATAAAGCGCCATAACTGGAACAATAATAAAAATATACACTATTTACAATAAACGGTATCAGTTAACTAACACAAACTTTCTCCCAACGTACTGTAGTCAAAATAATATTGTTTTAATCATTTTATTTACTACTTTTTAGAACAAAACAAAAAAATAATATTCTACCTACGTCAATCGTATAAAAAAATTATTATCCCAGGTGGGGTTCGATCGCGCGACCTTTGAATTACTGGCCGTGCTCGCTACCGTGGTGCTACCCCGTGCGACCGCCGCCGCGATGCTAGATTGACAACATAAACTTGTTTATTTTTAAACATTTCCCCATGATTATAAAACGCCCAAGTTTTGATAAAAGCGGGTGGTGTCATTTTGTTTGGCATCTTAAGCACTATAATTACTGAAAATTTGATCAAAATCATTAGAGCCGTTTTTGAGAAATTTGAATTTTTGTCGTTTTTTATGGGTTTTTAGGGGTAAATTACCCTTAAAAATTAAAAATTTCAAAAAATTAAAAAAACGCCTGGAGATATTAGGGTTTAGTACCTACATACCAAATTTCATGAAAATCGGACCAATAGTGTCCTCTCTGGTCGTGTATACATTCAGACAGACTGACAGACAGACACCACTCTAAAAACACTTTTTTGGATTCAGGGCGCACCAAAACAAAAAATTCCACTAAAAATATTTTTGGGTTCAGGGAGCACCAACACAGATAATTGCACTAAACAATTTTTTGGGGTTCTGGGAGCACCAAAACAGATAATTCAACTGAAAATTCAAATTCGAACATTTTTACGAAAACAATACTTTCTCCATATACTACGTATAGGGTGGAGAAAGTAAAAAAAGTAGGCTAATGAGCGAAAGGTATAGAAAATTGAATCTCGCGTAAGAAAAATTACGAAATTATTTGTCATACGTTGACCCATTTGCAAAATGTTCGATGAAAACTGTTTTCCAAGATGGCGGGTATAGTTACACCAATAAGTCGACGAAAATGGCAAATTAAATTAATGTAACCATTTCTGTGAGGAAATTACTATCAAACTCCCGGCGAAATAATGCGTGTAGTACACACACAAAGAATATTCTGTTAACAACGCCTGCAACAGCAAGTATGCAAGTAAAACATTTTATTGTGTCGAGAATTGCATGCTACGAATTGAAGGAGTAACAAACGCAATGTTTGACCAATGCGGCCGGTAGTGAATGACTGTGTGCCCAGGGAATGTTCTAGGTATTCTTCTATTTCAAAAAAAAAAAAAAAAAACATTTGAATTTACAGCCTCAGTTATGCTTGACCTGGGAAACATTGATACCTCTGCGTTACACGGGAAATATAACTTTACACAAATTATTAGCGAATTTCCATAGGAAAAATGAGCTATTACAGTGACCCTTATGGTAAGACCTAAGGTCGGGAGTAGCAAATGAGCACCGATCATGGTCCCCAGAACAAGTTTTGGGGTATCATTAAAAATCATATATATATTATATATTTATGTATATATCTACTTATATAAAGCTAGACGGTAACACTGATTCACTGACATTAATTATTAGGCACTTCCCGTAATCGTACCCCCCTCGACCTCATACTTGAATTAAAGCTCTCGACGAGAAACTTTTGGGAAAATTGCCAGAATTTAACATTTTTTTAACATTTAACATAATTGGAAGCACCTTTTGGGCGGGAAAAGATTTTTTCAATTTCTTAATTTTTCCACTTTGAGCGCATTTAGTAAGAAAACGGTAAGAGATAGCAAAAAATGTTGAATACAAAAGTTGTAGAAAATTAAATTTCAAAGAGGAGATTTTCCGTCAGATTCAAGATCCAATCATCCCTTTAGCCGCTATTAACCCGAGAAGGAGCTCCGGCAAACAATCCTTCAAATTTCCCATGTTAATCTTATGGAGATAATGTTTAATGAGTTTGAGTCAGCTGCCAAATAAAACAGCTGATTTGTGCTCGGTCACCTATGTACAAACGAGCCAAAGATTAACGAGATTCTTTAGCAAATTTTCCAACTGCGAGCGAAGCGAAGCGTCCAGGGGCAGAGCCCCTAGTTTATGTATATATGTGATCAAACTCTAGCGGCCGCATTTTAAGTTCGATTTAATCCAAATTTGATCTTATAGCTTAGCCTTGTTCACCCAAATGCGATCAAAACGTTAAATACTATACAAGTACTTGGTTCAAATCTACGAGGGAATTTACCATGGAACATCTTCTGTTAGTAGGCTTACGTCCAGGATGCAAGCTAGCTGAGCGAAGTGCTCTTAGGCCACTACGTCGATGTACAACTCGCAATGGGCAGTCGATAATCCGAGGCCGCAAGGTCGAAACACAAAGCGACCGAAGCAGAGCGTGAGCCGACGTTGGAGGCTGAGGCGCAAATAAATTCGACTTATTTATTTCGTACACTCAGGCCAATATTCAACTTATTCGTGTGAATACCTATTTCCCAAATAGTTGATTGAAACCCAAAACATGTAAACTTAATTTTGGAAATTTTTCGCGCAACTCACATCAGCGCCAGCTGTTCATCTGCGTGGTCGAATTATTGGCGAATTTCTATAGGAAAGATGAGCTATATTGTAAGACCCAAGGTCGGGAGTAGCAAATGAGCACCAATCGTGGTCCCCAGAACACGTTTTGGGGTGTCATTAAAAATCATATATATATACTGTATATGTATATATTTGTTCGCACTCTAGCGGCCGCATTTTAAATCCGATTTGGTTCAAATTTGGTACACGTGTTGGTTGTCTCAGTCGCTTGGACGAGTTCGTTAGTCAAAAATATCCAACAACCGGAAGCACATTTTTTGACCGGAAGTAACTATTTTTTGAAAAGTGATTATTTTCTAAAAATAAAACGCAGGATGTTATTCTGCACATTTTGGTTTTTTACGCGACCTTATAGCTCGTTTGGTTCCCCCAAAATCGATCAAAACGTAAAATACCATAGAAGTTCCCGGTACAAAGCCACGTGGTGGATTTTACCGTGGGGCAGAAGCCGCAAGGTTGATGTGTGAACTAACAAAGCGAGTTTTTCCGCTTTACGGGGCTGGAGACTGAGGAATTATCTACTAATATATTTTGTACACGCAGGCAGCTATTCAACGTTTTCGTGAGTAGACTATACTCCGTTCACCTTGCCGTGGCGCCTGAACGATTAGGAGACCCTTTGCGTTCGTACGCGCACTCACGAGCGCCCCCCACACCCTCGACCCGGACGGTCAGGTATCAGGCAGGTACACAAGTACTGGAGACGCTACACAATATTTAAGTTGAATCTTTATCCTAATTATATGATTATTTTTGAAATCTTCGTTAAATTCTGAGAAAAATGAGTCCACACAACATATTGTTAGGACCAAAAAAGTGGATTTTGGGGACTTTTATAGTTAAATTAACGACTCCAGCAATGTAAAAACACGTTTATTAACAATTAATAAGTATTTACCTTATTCAATATAATTTAATAACTCGTACAAGAATAATTGGAGGAAACATGTTAAGAAATAAATCAAACAAAAAACAATCGACTAAATGAACCAGGAATGTTATACCCAATATTTACATGCTATAGTTAAATTAACAACTCCAGTAATGTGAACACAAGTTTATTAACAATTAATAAGAAATTACCTACTTTAATATAATTTATAACTTATACAAAAATTCAATTGGAGGAATCATGTTAAGAAAAATATAAAAACTGTATATACTAAAATAACCAGAAGTTTTGTTTACAATATTTACATTCAAAATATATTAGGAGTTAAAGACTTTTCCGAGAACACATTTAAAATATATTAAAACAACAAAAACTATAAAGTGAATAAGAAATGTGGAAGCAAATGTGGAAGCTAAGTTAGTAAACTGATGTTTTAAAATGTTTATAATTAATTATTCTTCAATTCTCAACTAATATATTTTACTTTCATGTTTGTTGCAATAATACAACAACATGTGAATAGTATCATATTTACAATCATAAAATATAAGATTTACGTAAATGCCTCGTGTCTAAGAACATAAGTGAACATACCTGTTTAAAACTAGCACATAAAATATATCAGAAAAGTGTAGAAAATAGAATAAGATGGACAAAATTAAAACTTTAAAACCTTTCTGTATTTTGAATAGCAAGTGGTATTATTAAAACTGACAAATTTAAATTTTAAAATATTAAATGTGAGATTAAATTAGTTCTCAGTCCATACCTGCAAAATCCTAAGCCAGAGGGAAGCATCCAATGTCATCGTCTTCATCATCAGAATCACTTTCACTCTCACTTTCACAATCGCCAGGACATAACTTAATAATAAACTCCTGGACACTTTGATCATTTAACCCCTCACTATCCCAGTCTGCGTCCATGGCTTTCTTCACGTGCTGGACATATCTTGACCACAATTCTGGAGTGACCTGGTTCACTGCTTCTAAGAAAAGTTCTTTTACATCCTTCAGCTTATAGGTTTTGTTTCTGTCTTTGACAAACGACTTAATGAACGACCAAACCATCTCAATAGCATTGTACTGACATATGGATGAAACAACAACGGTTGGTTTTAGAAGGAGTTGGTGTAGATTTTGACAACAAACTGCATATTATTACTAACAACAGTAGCGAAGCACACAGCTAGTATACATATATATTATCGTAATCATGTCGTATTTGGTATCATTTTCTTTGAAATTGTGCGGAGGTTACAAATATACCATTATCAGTTGTTAAAGTTTGAGTTTTGCGAAAATCGCAGTTACGTATTGGACGCCCTAGTCTATGAGTCATCTACCTGGCGGGCGGGACGGCTGCATTTGTGTGCTTGTGTGTGTAAGGGTCTCCTAATCGTTCAGGCGCCACGGCAAGGTGAACGGAGTATAATTTCACAAATAGTTGGTTGAAACCCGAAATCATATAAACTTAATTTTGGAAATTAACTCAACCCACGTCAGCGCTTCAGCTGCGTGGTCGAATTATTTACTTTGACAACATTCTGGCTTAATGTAGTAGACTGTGGAGCTTGACGCTAAACTCGGATAAGTAAAAAATTATGATTTTCAGAAAAGGTGGTAAAGTATCAAAAAAAGGAGTGTTGGAAGTGTGAAGGAGAAGTCATCGAAGTAGTCAAAGAATATAAATACTTGGGAGTGTGCAGGACACCAAGATTTCCCTGGATAGGCTAGATGTGCCAAATTTTTTAATAAATGTGACACATACAAATTGTTAAAGAATAATTGACCGAGCGAAGCGAGGTCTCCGTTTTAACTCGACCGTTCGGCATTTCGTCTGTGTGTCTGTATGTCTGTGTGTCTGTCTCACGATTACGGAAAAACGCCTTGAGCGATTTTGATGTTTTTTTGCATGAATGTTCCTTATTCCTAGGCCGAGCCATGTGTATATAAGATTTTTTCCATTTTTCATTTTTAACCCCTTAAATAAAATAAAAATGGCGGCCGCACCGTTTCTCTCAGTGAAAGATTTTTTCCAAAGCCAGTTTGAGGCTCAACCGTAAGTCGAATTTAAAAACTAATGATATTTTGCTAGTAGCAAATTTGATTTTCAACAAAATTGTATCCTTGATTTTTTCCGTATCTCTAACGGTAAGCTTACAAAATGGCCGTAAACTTAAAATTTGTTAAAAATCGTCAAAGTTTTTGTATTTTAACCATGTTTTCATACGTTTATACTAAACCAATTCAAAAGTGTTGCATAGCTTTTTTGTAGATAAAGGTTCAAAGAATTCATATATGTCAGTAAAAAAATGATTAAAGTAAAATTAACAAAGTTATTAGATCAAGAAACATTTATTAGTTACTAGCTGACCCGCCAATGCTTTGCTATTGCTTAATTTGAAACTTTGAAAGCCTGTAATTTGTATCCCTGAGGGCCGATGTAAATTATAATGGGATTCTGTTCATTGCTTGATTTACCTAACCTAATATTATATTCATTTTTTGATCCAAATCAGTTGTTGATCAAAATCAGCTGTTGATCAAAATCAGCTGTTTTAAGTTTTTCATACGAACAGCTGTTTTTTGTGCCCCTGATAAAATCAAAAGAAACATTTCTTCTTCTTCCTTAATATTGACCTTCCATAAGATTAACATTGAAACTTTGAGGGCCACTGGGGCGTAGCCCTTATGTCCTAGGACTTCGGTAAATGGCCTAAAACCTTCCCAGGGTTAACCTGTGTTACTATGCAAAATTTCAAAGCAATCGGATGGACGGTTTGGTAACGCATAACGGACAAACAAACGGACATACATTGAATTTTATATATATAGATTAGCATGTTCAGTAACGAAAGGAAAAAGTTCAACTTTAGGCCTACATAAAAAGTAGTAAACATTATTGTAATTTTTTTCATAAATGAAAACGTTTCGTAATTTAGTTCTATTTATCAATTTCAAATTTCTTATTTTGAAAACACTAGTTTTTATGTTCCTACTACAAGACTGATAACAAAACAAGGCCTGTTTTAAATATTAATTTATTAATATACCCTTTGCAAAAAATGGCATATAATAATAAGAAAGTGTAGGGGATAAGAAAGTGTAGAGAATAAATCAAAGAATTAAACTGAATACTTGTAAATTTCATAAAAGTATTTGACTTAGCTTTACTTGAATTACAAAATGAGATGAAACAAATGAAACCGCTCGCCGATAAAGGACATACAAAAATGACCGTTGGACACCGTGGGAAGTGTTGCTACATGGGTTGAGAATAAAGTTGAGATCACAATCACGACGTTTTAACATCGTTTGTTTTCATTATTTCTAATATTGGAATATGATATGGAAGTTATGGAACTGTAAATACATTGTTAAGTTTTAGTTATTTAAGTATGTAAATATTTATTTATATGTTTTCCCTCTATAACTTGATATTTTTAGCTATCTTACGCATTATTAACCTAAATGAAACACAATGCCTCTAAAAGAAAATCTTTAGCAGTTAAAACTCAAGAAAAGAAAACAAAACGAGAACTAGAAATCCCGGAATCGCGGGAATTGTAAAAT
>JAGFPH010005811.1:77105-90037 GCA_018207615.1 Philaenus spumarius
AAAACTGACATATTAATTATTTTAACTAATTCATAACACTATTATAGCACCAGTTTATTAAAAAACTTAATTATTATATTACATACAATTGTGTTAAAATGTACAACACTACTTTTATTATACTTTTGTCATTTATTTAATGTTTGTAGTATAGAATTTATTATGTAATTTAAAACTATTTTTAAAAGTCAACACGTTATTGGTCGTTTTACCACTAGTTAAAATTTTATGTGCAATGTTCAGGTGTCATGTACGTGTAAATAAATTAAAGATTAAGTCCCATAAATAGTGATTTATTTGAACACCTAAAGGAAAACATATAGGCTAAGTTATTGTAACAAGAACTAAAATAATATTTTGTTGACAATAAATTTGGTATAGTGTGTGTTAGGTTATAAGGTTTGTATCTGGGACACGCACAGTTTTAAGAAGCACCTCATATCAGTAGCGTTGTTGGTTATGCTATTGCACAATAATTTGTCAAGACAGTTTTAAAGGGATGTAAAAAGTGAAGGTCATAAGACGGCCGAAGGCAAATTGTAGTTGTGATGCAGACGGGGAGGGGGCTGTCTCATACGACTGCGCTACTCTCTAGTGGATGTTTCTTGAAGTAATAGTTGCAGATTTGGCGACTTCAGCACAGCCCAGTGGTAGGCCGCTTAACTATTTTTTTGCGTAGAATTTTTAACATGGAGCCTGTGCTTCTTAAAGTATTCTGTATTCATTGGTTTTACTCACATACCGTTTCTCCGACATTTGTTTGTCAAATTTATAAAATATATTTTGCTTTATTCTTGCAGGTCAAAATAGCAAATTTTAATTTTATTAACCCTTAAGTACTATGGAACGTCTGTGAGACCAGTATGAGAATTTGCCGCGCTCCCCCCCCCTCCACCACTCACCCCAAGCGCCCGCCGCTTTCAGTACCCTTCAGTCTTGGCCTTGACGGCGACAAGTGAAAGTTAGGTTATGTTACGATTTTTTGTTTATGCGCTATAAACGTTTCGAGGTCTGACAGACCCTCCATAGTAGTTTAGTGATCTTTAGTTTAGCATTGTGCGGTCTCAGGGACTATCCATAGTTGCTGAGTGAGTTTTATTTTATCATTGTGCGGTCTCAGGGACCAACCATAGTATTTACGTTTTTTAGTTTTGCGTTAGCCAATGTACATATTTTTTTAATAAGTGTTTTGTAAATAAATGAGTGATAAGTACATTTATTTATACTTCATGTCAAGATGGGAGACAAATCAAATCGTATTATTCCACTATCAGATTTAGAAGCTGCAGGTCCGTCTAATTCTGCACTTCAAAGAACAATACGTCGACCTGTTCGATTTGGTAACGAAGCAGGAATTGAAGAATTATTACAGGAGACTCTTCAAGAGGAATTAGAAGACTTTGCAGACAGTGACGACTCGGATGAAGATCCTCATTATGAACCGGAAGTAAGTGATCATGACTCAGAAAGTGAACTGGAAATAGACGAAGTTGATGTGTTAGACGATGGCGTCACTATTGTCCAGGATGAACCAACTCCTTTTGAAAACGTCACCGCTGATGACAATACTAATGAAGCATTGAACCATCTAGACGAAATTATTGAAAGTGTTGTCTCTGGAGCTGGTGAAGCGGAACCAACATCGAACGAGTTTATAGGCTTGTTACGTGGTTTTCAAAACTATTTCTATGGTAGGGAGACCAAGCAAATGTTGAAACACCACGTACCACCATTTAAATGGAGAAAAATACAACCCAACATCAATGTTCGCACAAGGCTACATAACATTGTTTCTAAATTGCCAGGAATAAAAAGATCTGCTCATACACTGGGGGACAACCCAACAGTTGAAGAAGTATGGAATCTTCTTTTTACTGAAGATATGTTGCAAACAATTCTTCATTGGACAAACAGAAAAATTGCAGATATGAAAGTTAAGTACAAAAAGAAAGACTTATCTTATGTAAAGGAAACTGATATTTTGGAACTTAAAGCTTTGATTGGTCTCCTAGTGTTTTCACCACTTTTCAAATCGGGAAATGAGTCTGTACACAGCCTTTTCGCCACAGATGGAACCGGCAGAGAAATCTTTAGATGTACTATGTCGAAGGAGAGATTTCTTTACCTTTTAAATGCTCTTAGGTTTGATGACCCTAGTACAAGAAAAGAGAGAGTAAAAAATGATCCTGGTGCAGCAATTTCAGAAATCTTCGAGAAATTCATTGAAAATTGCCAACAATGTTATAGTTTGGGTGAATATGTTTGTGTTGATGAGATGCTGGTTGCATTTAGAGGAAAATCTAAGTTTAAAATGTATATGCCCAAAAAACCAGCCAAATATGGGCTGAAGATAATGGCAATGACAGACGCTAGAACAAACTACCTGTCCAATGCTTTTCTATATGTTGGAAAGAACTGCTATGGTGAAACTCTTAGTGAGAGAGAGAAAAAACTGGGGAAGCCAACTCAGGCTGTGTTAAGACTAGTGGAACCTATAGTAGGCACTAACAGAAATGTAACTGCAGATAATTGGTTTTCCTCAATGGAGCTAGTGAACGAGTTAATAAAGAAGAAGCTCACATACGTAGGCACTCTCAAGAAAAATAAAGTAGAGATTCCTGTCGAGTTTTTGCCTAATGAAGATCGAGATGTTCAATCAACAATATACGGGTTCACAGAGGAAGTTACATTGGTGTCGTTTGTGCCTAAGGAGAAGAAAGCTGTAATCATGATTTCCAGCATGCATCACAGAATTAGTGATGACCACGATACGGAAAAACCTGAAATAGTAGCTTTCTATAATAGCATCAAAGGAGGGGTCGATGGTCTTGACCAAAAGATAGCAAATTATAGTTCCAACCGTCGTACTAGAAGATGGCCTATGGTTGTTTTTTTACACAATTGTTGATGTTGGCTGTGGTGTGAACAGCTATGTACTATACCAAGCATTTCGAGGAACCCCACGTATGGACAGGTTGAATTTTTTAAAAATGTTAGGAATGAAACTAATAACTCCTCACATGACTAGAAGACTTACAATGGGGCACATTCCCCTGGAATTGAATTTATGCATGAAACGCATCCTTCATCTTCCTCAAGATGACCCCAGAGCTGCCAACCGGATACAAGTTCCCCATGAAGACGGCCCTGTGGTTGCAGAGTTTGCTGAATTTGAGCCAAGGAAAACATGCTCTTCATGCCCACCACGCCTAAAAAGAAAAACAAAATACCCATGTGCAAAGTGTGGACGTGCTATCTGCCTAGAGTGCTAAAAAAAAGTGTGTTTTACATGTATTCGTAACTGAAAATGGATAACCAAATGAACTAAAATGTGAGTAACTCGAGCCTACTATATTACCTATGTTTTTTCAGCCGTAACATTTTTTATGATAGATAATCTCATTCAGCCTCTTTTTTTGAACTTTTTGTAAGATTTTTGTATCATTCTATATATAAAAACGTTATTGGAATGAAATAAACGTTTGCGGTCTGTTAGACCTCTCCATAGTAATTGTGTAATTATTTTTTACCCATTCACGAAACAAAAACTGTTATCAAACTTTGAGCTTTTCAAATAAGGTATATATGTGTTGTAGATAAGCTACAGACAGTTCATTCTCTATTTACATATCTAAAAAAAGTTATTATAGGTAAAAATCATACTTTTGAATTATTTAAATACTATAAACTAAGCCAAAACCAAAGTCATGCACATTTTTCAGCTCTAAATTAAAATTTCTTTTTAAACACCATAAATAATTAATCAAATTGTAATCAACCTTGCAATGCAATTATATGTATATAACTAGAAAAACTGACAGTATATGATCCCCAAAAATAATTTTTTTTATAACAAAAAAAACTTTTAATACTAGCGGTCTCCGAGACCCCTCCATAGTACTTAAGTTAGCTCCACCTTCCATAGTACTTAAGGGTTAAACGAAAATCTCTGTTAATATCGAAACATTAATAACGATATTCAAGTTATCGGTATCGGAAGTATCAAATAAACTTACCATACGCATACCAGTTATTCATTTAGCCTGAAGTGGTAAATAAATATTAATTACATATGAAATGCTCAAATACATGACATATCGTGTTTTTTCAGCTGTAATATATACCACAAAAACTTAAAAATTTTACTTTATTATTGAGAATTAATTATAAAACAAAATCAATTCTGCAGATGGAGATGTTTGTATATAGCATCAATAGTAAATAATATTGTAGACTGACGCAAGCACTACACATAAAGCACAAGGATCAAAAGGCAGTTCTACAGGGATTTACTAGTAATATTTCCAGTACCGGAACGCTGCCGGAACTGATCGAAAGTGACCGAAATGCGGACAATTTTTGAAACTTTCCCTTCTAAAACTCATACTTTACGTACCTTTGGTGAGTTTAAGGGTTCAGATAATTATGCTTACTTTTATAAGAATAGTACGCATGTATAAGTAACTATTTTTGTACTTGTATATTATGAATATAGCACATAGCAAATTTTAGAGATACAAACTATTTTAAGAAAAAACTTGGTAAAATGTATCTTATTTAGACAATAATAGCCTTTATCAGAAATTTAAACCCTCGGTAAAAGACTGTAAACCTAAACACATTTTATATATATCAAGAAATTAGTTTTCTTTATACAAAAACAATTAAACGCAAGCATGCTTATCACGAGAACATAACACACAACGCAGACTCTTGTTAGTGAATTATTCTAACAACACTCAAAAGTCACAAAACTAAACAACATACAATGTCACTTGTTACTTTTTGACAGTTCGCGAGAGGTAGCATGCACCGGGTTAAATCGCCGTGCTGCCGGTGTTCAGGTAAAACCGTTTAAATATTTTTCTCTTTCTGGGCGCCTTTCGACCTTGTATTGTGATAGCGTTTGTCAGTGTACAGCCATTGTTTGAATATATTCCGTGTTGTGCTCTCATAGGAAATATTGATAAAATAGGGTATATATATGTGTAATAAATTGTAATGCCATGTGAGATATGAAAAGAGCTTTAAAGGGGGGGAATGGAACGCCGAAAACCAAACGAAGGCAATTAGAGTAACAACAAGCTGAATAACTAAACAACCAAACAAGCTATTAAAAATCCAACACCAGATTAGCGCGTTTCAAGACCAACCGAAAAAGATACAAGCAAGAAAAAATGGAAAATTTCAAATTTACGGGAAATAAATTTCAAAATTTAAACAAAACTAACGAAGTCCATAAATCAAGAATGAAGAGGAGTAGAAACGACATTCGAATTCCAGAGAAACCAGAAAACATCAACCAATCCATAGAAGTCAATAAAATCAAAATCCGACTGAAATCAAAGCCAAAATTGCAAATCGACAGGCACGGACATGAACTGAAGACAGAAGCACCGAGAAGGAAGTTACGTCATCGGAGGTACTACGTAAAACAAAACAGAGCGCATACTGTAATTCAATAAATGAAGATAATCAAATTAGGCCTAATCTACAGGAAATACAGGCACTAAAATTCATCAAATAAATCAGGGAATATATTAAAACAAAAAAATATATTTCTAAAGCAAGAAATCAGAATTTCTTGTCACCTAGAGGAAAATGCTCGTTTGACAAGTAACAAGTCGAGGAAAGCAGCTTGCATACCCTCTAACTTTAGTTTAGCACGAAGCGCCAACGAGTAAACAGCTGACCGAGCTCCGAGGGTACTTAGAGAAGGTCGAAGAGTGATCAGTTACGGTGTGCGTTACGTACTAGCTCCGGCCTAAAGCTAAGTCGGGTCGTGATAATTTCGGGAGAAGAATATCCATATAAACGGCCTATCTTGCCAAAAGATACTACAATAAACCAGGAGAGGACAACTATAATTAAGTCCAGGAGAAGACAACTGTAAACCAAAGAAACCATTCTGGGGACCAAGGAGAACAACTTTAAATTGCTGGAAACCAACAGAAAGAATTACGCGTCGAACTTCTTGTGTTCTGTAAGTGGCAAACAATCATTGTTACTTATAATTTTAAATAAATCCCGTTTTTGCAAAATAATAAATAAATAAATAAAATTAAATAAATAAATTCAAGTAGATTCTGGGGAAATAGAATAAAGTAAACTCGTTTAGTAAATTTCATTACTCACAATGGCAAATCGTCGTATGTAAATAATAGAATCATTAATATACAAATTTGAATTAATAAATTAATTCATCACTTTGCTACTTTTCAATATACGTAAATGTAAGCTAAATATTAATAAATTTCATTGTGTTTTTGAAAATAATAATTTGTTGTTTCAAAGTTAATGCGTTTATGTTTAATCAATAAATCGTTTTGTGTTTTCAATAGAAAATTTTGAATATATAATTTACGAATCCAATCAAAATAATCCTAAAACCATTCAGTGCTCTAGTGTAATTAAGTCAGCAGGTGAGTTATTCACGGATCACTACAAATTTAACTCCAAAGGGAACGATCCCGAAAAAGAGTCTAGAATTGAGCTAGTGTACTACACAAAAGACAAAAAAGGTCTAATTAATTTAAATTTAAAAAACTTAAGAATTGGAAACAAAAGGTTTTCCTTTTCTTGCCCTCGCCAAACCTCTCAAATTGTTTTAACGGGGTAGTACTAGAGAACAACATCAAATAAGGCCTGAAAACACTTGGGTGTTATTTATCAAATAAGGCCTGAAAACACTTGGGTGTTATTTGATGAGGGAAAGTTTTAAAGTTAACAACAAAAGGTTGTATTTATTGAATAAATTCAAGTGGAGGGAGGTTTGCGCGTGGCAGTGTGTACCAAATTTGGACCAGAACGGACTTAATGTGTTGAAGCTAGAGTGCGACTACATACATATATATATATATATAATTTTTAATGACACCAAAAAACGAGTTCTGGGGACCATGATCAGTGCACATTTACTACACATTTACTACTGAATAAGTTGATTCAGCCCAGAGGAGGTGAAAAATCAACTGTGGCATAAACAAGTAGTTCTTTATACCCGTAAACAATTTGCAGAGTTGAACGTGTAATACATGGAACATGTAAAAATAAATTAAACTTAGAATAAGGCTCATTTAACATGCAGCATATCAAAATTTTGAACAGCCATAATTTTTTTCAGGATCATCCATTTTTCATTTTTATTATGTCGTTGTGTTTGTCTCATCAAGACCTTTAAAATGATATGCATAACAACCCATGCTTACATTTAAGATTTTTCACCGACTCCTGACGGGCCGTCCCCCAGAGGAGGTGAAAAATCAGCCATATTCTAAAAAAGTAGTTTCTTATACAAATAAACAATTTGCAAAGTTTCAATTGTGTAAGTGGAACCTGGAAAAAGATATTGGGTTGTTCCGGGACTTTTTGCCACCCCTGTATATTAGGTATTATTATTTGGGTGTGGAGTTATCATTCACCTAACGACAAGAGCACTTTGATTGACTATATTCTTTGTGAAACCACATTACATATATTGGTGCATTAGTATGAAAAAGATAAAACCGTTAAACATTGCGTTTAAATTTATATAAAGGCAAGCAGAAACACTGCGATGACACCGCGCCACTTACAAATACACAATGATAACTCATGACTTTTGCGGCTCCTACTGCCTAAACTACTGCCCAAGTAAAAACGTCAAATTGCAAAGATTAAATTTATCTATTTTTGTACAACTTCCCGCTTGAAAAAGTTGCCTGACTGAAAATAAAAAAAATCCTCGCTTACTACATTTATTATGTCCTTCTCAGTTGCGTTTCACTTATAAAAGCCTATACAAAATATAAACAGATGTATATACATTTCTTTTTGTCACATGAGGAAAGACAGTTTTATTAGCTTTAATTTGATACCATTTACAAAATTACGTCATCATCTACACATCCAGTGAATTCATAGAGCGGCTGATGTCAGCAGTGCGGGTAGTAGTACGGAAACTTCATATGACATGCATTAGATAGCCTTTCCCGTACTGCCAACTAAAGACCGGACGCACAGTAGGCTGTGACTGTAACAGAACTTAAGACTGAGATTGGGAAAAATCAACTGGTCCTGCCTACTGTCTGTCGGACCAGTTTAACCCCGACCCTTCTCTACGGAACAAAAAGGCATTTGACCAGTATAACGGAAAACATAACTTTTTGTAAATATAAAAAACAATGGGCCAACGGTGCAATCAAAACACTTTTAGCAGTTGGCTGAACTGTATCAACAAACAAATACCAGGAAACGAAGTTTTGCAATCTCACGAAATGCCATAAAATACATTAATAGAATTAGAATGTCTGTTAGACTGTTTTAAAACACTATCAGCCAATTGAGATCAACAATAAACACTTAAATTATACATTATTATCACTATCAAGTACTTCCGCCACGGCTATGCACAGATACGGAATCATGCGATATCTCGAAGATTATTTTACAACAGTGGAGTCATCGTGTTATTGGAATACAAAAATACGACACCAAAAACATACTTTGGGGAGTGGGGGGAAGCTATTTTCAGGAAATTCAAAATGTAAACCCAGCTCGAGTTTTACACCAAGTTAGCATATTTCATCATTAGGACCAAAAGTGAAGCTTTTCGGTACGAGATCATGTTTACCGGAAAATGAACGAGAAATGAAAAGCCACTTTTGGTCCTAGTGATGAACTATATTTTTCGCCATACTGCAAACAATATAAAGAGAACTATTAAAAAAAACTAAAATGTTACAACCTGTTTACCTTCAAAAGTTAGCTTTCATTGTGTCCCTGCTATTCTAAACAAACAGCTGTTGCACAAGTTTGTAGATATTACATCTGTTTATGTCAGCAGTACACTAACTAACTCTAACCTCTAACGATTGCCATATCGAATACTGCATGCAAGTAGACTAACAATACTTCATCACTTATATCCGAAGTATTCACGCTTTGTTTGAAGCACCAGTCGGTAAATTTCTTACATTCTTCCTCGTACAGTTTTCGAGATTTAGTTGGTAACAACTCTTCTTGTATTTGTTGCGCTTTTTGAAGTAGCCTACATATTTTCTTTCCATGTCACTTGTATTTTCCGAACTCATATAAAATAAAAAAATACAACAATGAACTGAAAGCGATTGTAGCAGCTGTTTTTAAAGATTGGTTACTATCGTTAAATAGTTCGTTCAGTTAATAGTTGTAGAACGTAACGTAACAGCTGAAGTCCTCGATTTCGGTTGACGTTTGTTGGTCCTAGGACCAATCTTAGCAACTCAATGCACCCCCTTCTGAGACATTTTTTAATGTTTCTTATCATAACAAGTTTGGTCATACTTTACTGATAATAAATATCGAAAATATATTAAAATTGGACAATTATAAGTATTGTTTACAGTTGTATAATGTAATAGTTAAAACATGTTTACCTGAAACTGTTAATTTAACAACATTACATTTCTTAACGGCCCATTGTTTGTTTTCTCTTGTTGGAAATACCGCACGACAATGAAAACGATCGTCCTAGCCTGACTATTGCGTGTTTTTCCTTGACTGCCCAGCATTACTAAAAATGTCGGCCACCAATCGCAAGTCACAAGCACAGTTACATACATCGCTAACTGACCAACAGACACAGTTGCACATCTACAAACACAGTAGCGTCTTGGTGAACTGATTGTCGGGCGGAAATGATTGTAGGGGGAGGGGGACAATAATTCCAGGGATACAATCCAAAAAAATATACAAATACTGTTCTTGCAACAAAAACAATCTACTACGACCCTCCCAACATGAAAATTTCTGAAGCAACAGAACTCTGACTTTTACTTTTTACAATAAGGTATTTAATGTCAGCAGGTTAAAAACGACAGTTGATGAAAGTTTACTTTGACTTAATTATTTTTTCAATAGTATTTGTCTTATATTTAAATGTTTATTTTTCCGCAAAACGATGACAACGTATTTAGTTTTACCCTTTTTCCAATACTATTAGTTGTCTGATTACAAATATTTTTATATATTACTTCTTGTTAGAAAATTATCTTTAAGATGCATAGTCATAAAGAACTTTTCATTAAGTTTTGAAGAAAAAGTGTAATTTTCACTAGGAGCCTAGTTCACATCGTCCAACCGGATACATGTGATGGTGGGATGGGGTAGCGAGCCTCCCCGCAGCGTTGCCACACTGTACAAGTCCCAAGTGAAAAGTTATCGCGCGCGGGGTATAGGTATGTTCTATAAATAATTTCAATCAACAAAACAAAATCTCGAAATCAACATCGACAAAGTGGTAATTTTTTCCGAACAGGTTAAGTCCAATGCACTTTTTGAACACATACATTTTCATTTTGTCAGTTAAATTACCGCTTTCAACAATGTTTTTGGCTGCCAACACTCCCCTCTAAACATAACACTCAAAAAGCTTTGTAGTACTCGCATAACACAACACAACCGAAAGATTATAAGGGATGAGAAATGTTTTTAGTAATGCCGAGTTATGAGACTGTTTCCGCAAAAGTGTAGTAGTTGTCTTCCTGCTGGCATTGCCAACTGGGCTGCCTATTACCCAAGATACCTTATACCTGTATAAGGCCCGGTACACACTTGCTGCAAATGGACGCGGGACGCTGCGTCCATTTAAATTTGCGTCCACCTATGCTTATCTGCGTCCTATCTGCGTCCCATCTGCGTCCCATCTGCGTCCTATCGGCGTCCCACGTTTGTAAGCCACATCAACTCTTTCATTTGCCACCAACCGAGATGGTTGTTGCTATTAGAAATGAATATGCAAATTACTTTGAGAGTGAAGCTGGTCGAGTGCCTTGGCAAGACAATTTTATATAAATAAAATTAATAGATTTACATTATACAATAATTTATATTAAATAGTTGTTTATTTCTTTTCGCTTCTTGAGAGATAGAGCCATGGTAATCGGTTGCTGAGAAAAAACTCATTGTGTTTTATTTAAAGACAAGACGAAGTAAGACAGAAACTCATTAATAATAATTGTAATTAAATATTTAAATCTATTATAAGCATTCAATTAAAAAGTAAAAAACCTAAACGTTTTGTTTTTCAATGTAATTGTTATTATAATAAATGTTGTAAAATACTGTACTTACTAATTGCATTTTTTTCTTGATCACTTTTTCCTCGAAAGTTATCAAAAAAGGTTTCGCCAATGCTCTCCCACGCCGACTGTTTTTTCAGTCTATCCCTATACTCTTCACTACTAACATCCCAAATAACTGGATGAATCTTTACCTGATCAATAAAAAGTTCTATGTCGATATTTTCGTCAGACATAGTATGGACGCAGATAGGACGCGGCTGCAAGTGTGTACTGCTCGATAGCAAGTTGGGTACTGCTAGGTATCGGGGGTAGGGAAAAGTGACGCGCGTCCCACAGAAACCTGCGTCCATCTCGATGGCTATCGGAATGGACGCTAGTTTTAGATAGGTATCGGCGTCCCGTGTGTAACGCACCATTAGTTCCTATATACTTCTTCCTATCCGATTAAAAGAGACGCAGCGTCCAGCGTCCATTTGCAGCAAGTGTGTACCGGGCCTAAGGTACCTGGGCTATTACTCTACCTGCGGCCTCGCTCGTAGATGTGATTAAATAAATAAAAGCACTATCGGCTAAATATTGTGCCTTACCATCACACGCAAATAAAAACAACTATTTTAGACCCGAGTTCCATAACCTAAAATCGCACAGTGAGTTTTGCCCAAATCCATCTATGCATCTCTTTTAGGCCTACGTAAATTATTAGCTATGCACCAATAAACGCTAAAAATCCCGTTTTCCACCAGTTTGCCACTCATAACTTTCGAACGAACATACAAATTACAAATCAGGTTTTGAGGCGTATTTAACACCTATGAATACATTTCACATTATTGCATACTGTTTTGATCTATATTTAACGGTTAAACCAGCGTATACGGTAAAATAAAACGCAGACGATCTTGTCTAAGTGTTAAGCTTTCGATCAAAATTTGTTGATTCATTTATATTGGTCACGTCCGTTCACGAAACCCATCATTTTAATTTTTTTAAATAGGAACCCTAAATATTTCCCGAATTAAAAAGTTGCCTAGATTAATCTCTAGAAAGCAATCTACATGCAAATGAAAGTTTCGTAAAAATTTGTTCAGCCATTCTGCAGATTAGCCCTGGCAAACAGACAGACAGACAGACAATAAGTCAGAAAGACGAAAAAATGCATGTTTAGGTTTTGGTAAAGTGTTACTAACCATAATGATCTTAAAAAAAGTAATAATTTCGAAATCACAGATAGACACTTCAATTGTATTTATTGACCGAGCGTAAGCGAGGTCTCCGTTTTAACTCGACCGTTCGGCATTTCGTCTGTGTGTCTGTGTCTCACGATTACGGCCAAACGCCTTGACCGATTTTGATGATTTTTTGCATGAATGTTCCTTACTGCTAGGCCGAGCCATGTATATATACGGTTTTTTCCATTTTTCATTTTTTACCCCTTAAATAAAATAAAAATGGTGGCCGGACCGTTTCTCTCAGTGTAAGCTTTTTTCCAAAGCCAGTTTTTGGCTTAACCGTAAGTCGAATTTAAAAACTAAAAACATATCGCTAGAAGCAAATTAAATTTTA
This sequence comes from Philaenus spumarius, assembly GCA_018207615.1. Lineage (NCBI taxonomy): Eukaryota > Metazoa > Arthropoda > Insecta > Hemiptera > Aphrophoridae > Philaenus > Philaenus spumarius. Next base: position 89,711 of record JAGFPH010005811.1, read on the forward strand.
AACAAAATTGTATTCTTGATTTTTTTTTCCGTATCTCTAACGGTAAGCTCACAAAATGGCCGTAAACTTCGAATTTGTTAAAAATCGTCCAAGTTTGTGTAACCATGTTTTCATACGTTTATTCTAAACCAATTCAAAAGTGTTCGATAGCTTTTTTGTAGATAAAGGTTCAAAGAATTCATATATGCAAGTAAACAAATGATTGAAGTAAAACTAACAAAGTTATTAGCTCAAGAAACAAGCACGGTCAGTAACGAAAGGAAAAAGTTTAACTTTATTTCTACATAAAAAGTAGTAAAAATTATTATAATTTTTTCATAAATGTAA
>JAGFPH010005812.1:205-39932 GCA_018207615.1 Philaenus spumarius
GTCCATTTCAGAGGTATCACCAAGTAAACTATATACTCTGCTATATACACATGTGTACTATATATAGTAGAGCGTGACGGTAAAAACCGATTCACCACCCGCAAAATTTTTGGACGCGGTACGCCTATAGAAGTTTTCACTTCAAAAAATTATATTCAACTAACAACACGATTTTTTAAACACTGTACATAAGTCGTTGCTAAAATAATCTCATTGTTCACTTTCAATGTCTACTATAGCAACTATGTCTTTACGTCACGTGACCAGTATTACACAAGGGTACAGTAGGAAATAAATGTGAAGAAGCGGTTGGCTGTATGCGCAGAAGCAGGGACGGTCAATGCGCATGGGCTAATAGCGTGGAGGTCAGCGTAGCGAGTCAGTCGGTGACAGAGGTTAGTCTAGTGCACTGCCTTTCTAAAAACATTGTAGTGTTTTATTATTTCTGGACTATAATGGAACTTAATGAAATTATTATAAATATTGTATATATTGTTATAAATATTGTATATATTATTATAAATATTGTATACATTATTTATAAATATTGTACATAACTTTAAAACAGCCGTAAAATACAGAGTGGGTAGTAGTGTACTTAGCAATCAAATCCCCGATCCCGCCTCACATAACCTCATCCCTTCCACACTTACATCCCCACCTGCGCGGCCCGCTTCTTCACATATATTTCCATCTGTATTTTCTTGCTAGCAAATACCATTATGTAGAAAACCACATAGCCTATGCTGTGTACTTAAATCTGCCCACAATAGCCTCTAGTCGTTAATAGTTTGTAAAAGAAAGTCTTCGATAGGTCGCATTACACTGTAATCGCACAAACACGGTAAAATGCCTGACTAGGGTAGACATTAAACTTATTGCACTTTTTACACACTCACTACGGGGAACAAGGTTCATTTCACTATTTATAAATACAAATAGCTCTCCGTTCAAAACCTACCCGGAGACATTACGCATAACTAGTCCGCAGGTGTGGCAACTTGCGTAATTATATTAATCCAAAATGGTTTCATTTAACAGCGGGTGCCTGCCACCGGAGTTCTTGCCCCGCGCTACGGGAGTCGAACTCACAAATCGCACAATCAATTCTTTACAGTGGTTTTCTTTTAATGGTCACTTTTGACTTCTGACAAGTGTTTTATTTATGGGCGCGAACGCTAGATGAATTTATAATCCGTGAGTTTTATGACAGGTCGCACAATGAGGGATTTCCATTTTACGGTTTTACTGATTGATTTATCGTGGGCCAAAGGAGGATGTTTAGTCTGTTTGAAGTAAAAGGAGTTTTAAGCGGAGCACACCAAATATCTGACTTTTAAAAACACAACTGTTCCCCTTCTATGATATTTTATGTGCCATGGTATCACACACTTATCATTTGAACTTGTAGTAAAGTTAAACAAACACTGTTGATTCACTGTCTACGGTGGGAAAAACTTGGAAAAGTTTAGGCCTATAAATAATTTCAAAAATAATTATTTGTGTACACACAAAGTTTTTCCTACGGCTACTTTTTAAATTAGTGTTTTTGTTTTTAAAAAGATCTTTTATAGAAGTTAGTAACACAACAATAAAAATTTGGAAAACGGTTGACCCTAAAGGCCATCCATGTAACTTCCCGCTAAGTTTAATTACAACAAACACTATTTTTGGAAATTTTGAACTGCCATAACTTTTGAATGAATCAACCGATTTTTATGCGATTTGCGGCAATCGATGCAGTTTTTTAAGTCTATTGAAAGAATCGACAACAAAAATTGTTCAGATGAAATGTTTCGGAGAAATTGAGGAAAAACACTTTTTTTATTTTCTTTCGTTCACGATATCTCACGAACGAATTAACCGATTTTGACCGGACTGGTAGCGATCGACGTCGCTTTTCAGGGTTAAAAGCTGATTAGATTTTGGAATTGATCGGTAAAACCGTTTAAAAGTTATTCCAAAAAAACCTGATTTGAAAAAATGTTATTTCTTAGTTTTTTCGAAATTTCTCAGAACCCACCCCAGAAGAATTAGTTGAAATTTTCAGGAAATCTAAGTTTGATGAAACTCTTTAGAACGCCGTTTTGTAGGATCCAATCGGTTAAGCCGTTCAAAAGTTATAAGCGGGTCACATACTTACATACACACACACATACACCCCGACAGGGTAACACCCTCTCGGGAGTGGCCAGGGAAGATTCCCAGGACCTCAAAACGTCGAGATCTGATGAATACTCGATTTTCGAAAAACGGGGTGAAACCAATAACTTCCCGATTTTAGAAAATGTTTAATTTTCTTAGCGGGAAGTTAAAAAATAAACGGCACCCGGAACTGGCATATACTTTCTCACAAACATATTTAAATTATTAAACAGATTCATTGTGACTTCATAATTATTGTAGGTGGAGTAGGAGAGGTGATATTAAAGGTGGAGATTAACTAATAAATATTATTATTATTAGCTAGAGACAAAACTATTCGATCGATTTCGAACAAATTTGCACCAAAAACGTCAATTAGGCCTGTATAGATGCACGAAAATTGTTTTAACAAATTTTGAAAAACAATCCCCTTTATGGCCAAAAAACCCCCAAAATCAGTTATTATTATTATTATTATTAGCGAAACGAGAATTTTTATAATGATGCTGTTTTTTGGATATGCTAGGGTACATTAAAGGCTACAAATAAGCCAAATTTTATCAAAATCGTTAGAGCCGTTTTTTTATAAAAAAAATAACTGATTTTTGGAGGGTTTTTTTGTCAAAAAGGGGATGTTTTTCAAAAATTTTCAAAACCGTTTTTCGTGCATCTATACAGGCCTACTTGACATGTCTGGTGCAAATTTGTATGAAATCGATCGAATAGTTTTCGCTCTAGCTTTGTATACATACAGACAGACATTTTGTAAAAACCCTTTTTTGGACTCAGGGGGTCCCAAAACGGATACTTCCACAAAAATCTCAACATCGATTGTTTTTGCGATCAGAGAAAGTAATATAATTACTCGCGCTGAACAAATGTAGTTTAGTTTGCGCACTGCTTTGAGTGTGCAAAAAAATATATTTATTACGTAGTTGTAGGAAACATATATGCATCCATCGAAAATACATAGCTCAGCTGATTGAGGTATTCAGTGTAGGTAATTTTATTATTAGGTAATTATTTAATCAGCTGTTTTATCCTAATATCTCTCAACTTCCGTGCAGAATATTTCCATTAACAGCGGATTTTATCCTTTTAAATAAAACTTATATATATAATACAAATACCACTCACTGACTCGTCACGAAATCTCAAAAACCACCGAACGGATTGGAATAAAATATTGTATGTATGTAGCTTCTTCTAGGGCCGTAGGTGCTCGCTAAGAAAGGTTTTCAAAAAATTCGAAATTTTAGGGAGGTTTGGGGGGTCAAAGTTACTAAAAATCCCCATAAGAAATACATAGTGTAATATATTTATTGATATATATTTTTTGTTAATATACATTTAACTTTGATTTGTCTAGCCGTGCAAAGCCGGATCGATCAGCTAGTGTATTTATAATTTTTAGGTTAGGATTTTCTTATTAACATTTGTTATAATGTTATTAACCAATACTTCGATTCAGACATTTAATATTATCGTCTTAGCTCTGAGCCTGAAGTTATGATTGTTTTACATTGTTATTTAAAAAGCAATAATTATCGAATATGAGGGCTAAGGCAGCGGCAGCTTAGGGTTGGCGTGCGGAACCAGGATATAGGCTTCGACTGTGCACTTACTGCCTATGATATTATATATAATTATCATAATAGAGGGTGTAACCTGAAAAGGGTGTGAAAATTACTGAAATTTACAAATAACTAATTTAAAATAACACTATTTATTTGTCTTTTTAAGATACACAGATCAGCTGAACGAAGACGTTCAGTGTTTGTGAAACAAGCAGCTGGTTGTTCCAACATCTCTATACCTTCCGCCTAGGCTACTTTCCTTGACTTCAATGGAATGTTATTAACAGCTGATTGCGTACTTTGAAACAATTTATAGTTAAAATTTTTATGTTAGGTCTGCGTTTATGAGTAAGCCTAAGTTCATTTAGTCATGTGATATTGTTTTGATCATCACGCTTTGAAGTTATAATTAATTGTACGTCTGTATTTTAAAATCTGTGAGTTGAGGCTCGGTAGACCCACACGCCATCTTGAATTTCCACTAATATAAGAGCAATGTTAAACGCGCAACTGGATTACTGGAGTAAAAGAAAATTGTTCTGAATATGACATTTTAAAGTTTAAGACAGTCCGAATGTGGATATCATTTAGTTTTTTAAATTTGATTTTAACTATTATATTCGTTCTTTGAATTAACTACAAATAGAGGTTTGCTATTTATATTCTTATTCAATAAAGCAGATATAAGAAATGCAAAAAGCTCACCACATTCGAAGTTTAATGAACTATCAAATAAATTTGGATAATTTATGACGAAAAATCTGCTTTATTGTGGAAGCATGAACGCTCTGAATCTGCGTTCCTACTCAAACGTTTAGTCTACACTCTGGCTTGCTATCACATCAACTTGTTGTTCGCGATGGAAAACTAAAATAATAAAATATCCGTTAATTTTTAATGTGCGAGAGAAAGCTGTGTAACCCACATTAATTGTCACGCATGCGCATTTCAGTACGTTTACAGTCAGGGTTACGTCTGTAACCCTCTACACGGTTCCACGTTCACCGTGCAGTACAGAGCGCCCATAAGCCATGTTATCCATACGATAGTCTCAGCTATACTAGCCAACTAAAAACATGTACTCCCATGCAAAGCTCGCCCAGTTGTCGCAACCCGCATGACAATAAAGTGATGTTCGCTGTAATGGTAGTAGCATGTGCATTTTCCCGTAAGACCTGTACTGCACGGTGAACGTGGAATCGAGTGCAGTTTCCACCTTTATGAAGCTGTCCTATATTTGCTAGGGGAAGAATGAAACGCACACAAACTCACTGCTAGTGTGGTCTGCCACTTGGAGAGCCGCGGTCAGCTCAGAAATATTGTTTCACTCCTGCCGAGCCTTAAGGCATCAATTAAAATCTGAATTCGTTTTAATTTTGTAACTAAAATGGCAGCCATTTATAAAATTTATATAAAGTTTCACTTTAATCGGTTATTGTAAGTCAATCGTAGTAGAATGACATAAACTACTGTCTATGTTTTTCTCGAATTATGTCAGCAACGCTTGCTGTTTCGGTGTATCTTTAACAGTTTAACCAGCCTCGATAAAAAGACATCAAAGTCACATTTTTAAAAAGCACGATAAAACATACCGCCGTGATAAAGTTGTGTTAAAATCGTATTAGTTGTTTTTGAATTACATTGTTACATAACAACCTTTAACATACGTGTAGTGTGTAGTTATAAATAAATCATATGTAATGAATTAATTATTAGTAGTTCTGTGAACAGTAGACCTCGCTCGATGAAATAACAAATGTGGTTTTGAGCTTAGGTTAAAAATAGTGTGACAGTAAGGAAGTAAGCAGAAGGCTTAGCCAGTGAAACATTATGTACCCACGCTGTCCAACGGTCATTTTTTGTATGTCCTTTATCGCCGCGAGGTTACATTTGTTTCATCTTATTTTGTAATTCAAGTAAAGCTAAGTCAAATACTTTTATAAAATAATAGTTTACAAGTATACAGTTCAATTCTTTGATTTATCCTCTACACTTTCTTATAATAATATGTCATTTTTGGGCAAAGGATATATTCCTAAATTACTATTCAAAATAGGCCTAGTTTTGTTAGCAGTCTTGTAGTAGGAACATAAAAAATAGTGTTTTCAAAATAAGAAATTTGAAATTGATGAATATTTCTATACAGTTCTATTTAGAACTAAATTACGAAACATTTTTACATTTACGAAAAAAATTACAAAAATGTTTACTACTTCTTATGTAGGCCTAAATTTGAACTTTTTCCTTTCGTTACTGAACATGCTTGTTTCTTGAGCTAATAACTTTGTTAATATTATGTCAATAATTTTTTCCTTGCGTATATGAATTCTTTAAACCTGTATCTATAAAAAAGCTGCGGAACACTTTTTAATTGGTTCAGAATAAACGTATAAAAACATGGTTGAAATGGACGATTTTTTACAAATTTGAAGTTTACGGCCATTTTGTGAGCTTACCGTTAGAGGTACGGAAAAAATCAAGAACACAATTTTGTTGAAAATCTAATTTGCTACTGGCAAAATGTTATTAGTTTTTAAATTCGATTTACAGTTAAGCCACAAAGTGGCTTTGGAAAAAGCTTACACTGACAGAAACGGTCCGTCCGCCATTTTATTTTATTTAAGGGGTTAAAAGTGAAAAATGGAAAACCCGTATATATATATACGGCGGCTCGGCCTAGGAATAAGGAACACTCATGCAAAAATCATCAAAATCGGTCAAGGCGTTTGACCGTAATCGTGAGACAGACAGACACACAGGCATACAGACACACAGACGAAATCCCGAACGGTCGAGTTAAAACGGAGACCTCGCTTCACTCAGTCAATTAAAGCGAGTTTCTTGTGCAAATTAGGTGACAATAGTAAACGGTTTTAACTTGCAAAAACAACTTGCTCAAATATTCATCTACAATTTAAATGTATTTCATCAGAATGTTACAGAAGTTATGTGAAATGATACTTCGATCGGCCTACTCGGATATTGGTTCTGTAGAGTTTCAATATTGCGGAATCTGTTGAATAAATATGGTTTTATCCTAACAACTTTGGCAATGTGGGTCAAAGATTCAGCGCCGTTCCTTGTGTCGATTCTATGTTCCTGATTCAATAAGCAGAATATAGTATGGTAATAGGGACAAATAATAAGACTGACATTTGTGAGCGCGACCTAAATACAACCGAAAGATGTTTTCAAGCATAAATGCTGACTTTGTGTTTGCCACGTAGGGCTACAATGAAGAAGTAAACATATAAGATAAACGATTCATACTAATTTTAAAACCAATCCATTGGTATTGATTGCTAAAAGTAAAACATTTGGATTTGTAAATTTATCAAAAAATATGGCATTCTTTTCCCGAGCCCTTGGACTATTTAATTTATAATTTTAATTGCATTTATTAATAATTAAATCTTTATATTGTAACCTTACATTTTTACTTTCTCCCCTATATACGTAGTGAATGGAGAAAGTATTGTTTTCGTCCAAATTTACGAATTTGAATTTTTAGTGGAATTATCTGTTTTGGTAAAAACTGAACCCCAAAAAATTGTTTAGTGAAATTATCTGTGTTGGTGCACCCTGAACCCAAAAATATTTTTAGTGGAATTATTTGTTTTGGTGCTCCCTGAACCCCAAAAAGTGTTTTTTTAAATGTCTGTCCGTGTGTCTGTGTGTCTGTTAGGATGTGTACAGAGCTGGAGACCATACCAACGGTCCGAATTTGATGAAATTTGGTATGAAGTTCTGGAATATCTCCAGGCACTTTTTTAATATTTTCAAAATTTTGATTTTAAAGGGGTTTTAGCATCCAAAATTGCAAAAAAAAAAACGAGAAAAATTAGAATGTCTCAAAAACGGCTCTAACGATTTTGATAAAATTGGGCTTATTTGTAGCCCTTTATGTACCCTACCATATGCTAAAAACCGCATCTTTCTAAAAATTCTCGTTTAGGTAATAGTAATAACTGATTGTTGGGGTTTTTGGTCGAAAAGGGGGGTTATTTTTCAAAAATGTTCAAAACCTTTTTTGGTGCATCTATACAGGTCTAATTGACGTGTTTGGTGCAAATTTGTTCGAAATCGATAGAATAGTTTTATTAATAATAATAATAATATGATATGGATGTGTGTTACATATATCTAATATTTCCCATGGTATGTCCTACTTTTGCAATTCTAAATAACCACCTCCTATGCTACTCTTGGGAAGGTATAAAGTTTCAACTGGGAGAAAAAGTATGTGGCAGTTATCTGGTACCGTTTATTATTGAGAGAAGAGCTATGATTGGGCTATTTTGTTTTATCCAACATGCAACATTGCCTATGTCCAGTAACATCTGATTTAAAAAACTGTTCGAATCAAAAGGTTGATACGTTAAATACCTTTCTTTTTGACTATCCCAGTCATTACAGAGAAATAATAGAAAGTTGTACAGCTCTCAAAGCAGCACCTACGCTTCTCCCAGAAAACAGCTGACCGCAGATCAGAAAACAGCTGACCACAATCTAATCTAAACTCGCTTCGCGTGCACCTCCCGTATGTCTCTGCCCACACAATCACAACATCTTATCGATGCCTTCATGATTTGATCAACCCAAAGTTCGTGTCGCTGCCACTGCCACGCAGTTTTCTAATTAATGCCAGACAAACATTTCGTAAAGCGTCGCCATTTATTTTGCCCAACGTTAGATCCGAAGATCTTATGTTGTCGGACAGTCTCGCGATTCCGTTTGCGATAAATTCTCCGCTGAGGTTATTTCAAGGTCATCGACGGATCCGGAAATCTTGGGAATCGGAATTTCTTGGCAAAAAAACTGGCTTGAGTACAAATAATATCATGTATTGTAATAGGATACGTGTTTACATAATGTTGTTTGTTAATAAATGTGATCTGGCAACACTACCAACTTTATCACCGATAAATCAGCCAACTAAGCGTTAGAATCGGACCAATCAGAGTAACTTGATGTAAATGTAACTTGATTAAAGCAAACCTTTAATCTCAATTATCTTACAATTATTGTTTCGTTTTCCTAGATAAAATCACGAAATAGTGAATCTAATATAGTCAGCCCACCGCAGTACATGCTGTAGTTAAATTCTCACAGGTGAAAATAAAAACTGTTTTAAGAGAACCTCCAGTATATAATTTTGCGGTCTATAAATCTACCAATATATGTATAGTCCTACTGTAAAAGACTATTTTGTAGATCTGCTTTACCAAGGTCTACTTCCTATAATCTATATATATAAAAGCCAAATCCACTAACTCACTGATCACGATTTCTCAAAAACTACTGAACGGATTGGAACGAAATTTGGTATGTAGCTTCCTCTAGGTGCTCACTAAGAAAGGTTTTCAAAAAATTCGAAATCTTATGGGGGTTTGGTGGGGTCAAAGTTACTAAAAAAACAACCGAACGAATTGGAATGAAATTTAGTATGTAGCTTCCTCTAGGGCCCTAGGTGCTCGCTAAGGAAGGGTTTCAAAAAATTCGAAAGTTTAGGGGAGGTTTGGGGGTCAAAGTTACTAAAAATCCCCATAAGAAATACATAGTGTAATATATTTATTGATATAATATATACATTTAACTTTGATTTGTCTATCCGTGCAAAGCCGGATCGGACCAGCTAGTCTCTCTCTATATATATAAATTAAGGTTTGTTTCTTCGTCCTCTATAGACTCAAAAACTATTCGATCGATTTTGCTAAAAATTTCACACTTTATCCATATCACTACCAAGAGTGTTTAGACGTTACAAGAGGTTGCTACTCTATAAAATAAATATAAATTTCACTAACTTCCTACAAGCTATAAGTCTAAAATAATGTAATATATTTTTAAGGGACATACAAAACTCTTTGAAATTTGATTACTTAAGTGAAAAGGGATGAAATGGAATAACTAACCTTACAGTTAAATAGTAATCCACTTACTTTTTCTATATTCTCAAAAACTACTCAACTATTTTTTTTTTAAAACAATTTACACATGTATATGAGTACCAATATATTTCAGATAATATGGTCACTACAAACAAAAGATTTAAATGGGATAGCTGCCCCTATGCAGTAAAACAATTTCACTAAATTACTACAAACTATTAAAGTAAAGTTATTTTATTTTATTCTTAATTGATATAAAAAAAATTGCAATTCGATTACTTAAGTCAAAGGGATGAAATGCAAAACTTCCCTTAAATTAAATTAAATTAAGCAATAACGAAGCATTCCCGGGCCCACTAGTGAGATATTTTATATGTCTGATGATTTACAAACAGTATTTTTGTCACATTGTTATCACTTGCTGGATATTTTTGTTGTTTTCGTCTCTTATTTTTCATTTTAAAACTTGAATAAAAAGATTTAAGTCTCAACAAGGCATGCCTTCTATACTTTACTTTCGCTATTTTATAAATATTTACGAAGTTACTTTATTAGGTTGATACATTGTTATTTTTAGACCAATAAAGCAATAGTTTTAGCTATTTAGCAGTAATTTATTCAGTTGTTAACTATAAAGCAGTAAACACGTTATTTCGATATTTACGTTATGAACTTCTGGTACTTATTAAATAAATAAAAACCCGAACCACAAAACAAGGAGAAAAAACTATAACTAAACAACTAAATTGTAAGTTAAGTTTGAGTAGTGAGTAGTGTTAAAACCCTCTGAGGATGATGACCATGTCATCGAAATGTACATAAGGGTAAGTATTAAACTTAACTTACAATTTAGTTGTTTAGTTATAGTTTTTCTCCTTGTTTTGTGGTTCGGGTTTTTATTTAAATCAGTGTGATTTTGTCGCCACAGTGCTCTTTTATTTGTTTAATTAAATAAATGTTTAAAAAAAAGTCTTTCATAACGGTGATTAGTATCTGACGGTTAGATGGATGTTCAATGGATTGAGGAAGTTGGCCGAGGAAGGACATGAAGTTATGAGGACACATACACGGAATAGCTGGAGCCAATGATGCTGTGGAGGATTTGAGGTTTTGGGTGTTGGAGAATAAAGAGAGATGCAGACATAATGAAGGAATGCATGGGTTCTACAAGAATAATAGTGGCTGGGTGTATGTACAATTAATTTACGATTATTGCTTTAGCTGGAAAACGTTGTATACACGTGATTTAAAAAACATTTCTTACAATGTACAGGGGAAATGTCCAATAAAACGGAAGTGAAAAATAAACTAACATATATTCGTGTACATGTTACCAGATTTTACCCCTAAATCAAAGCATTATTACATAGTCTAGACGTTACAGTTCCACTACGGATACAGATATATCAAAACACATAAAGCTGCCAACAGTTAATATTTTGGAAAAAAGCCACAACTACACGAGACTACTGCATTTACACAGATAACTAAAACAACGTCGACAATTAACGTGTATAGTATATCAGAAAAGAGAAACAAAGGGAAAGAATTTGAGAGGTAATTCCATGAAAATAGTAAATTAAGCTAGTTCATCGTTTTATGATTTGGTCCCAAAATTTATATTGCGCAACATTCAGGCTTTAATGAATCTGGGCATAGTGACCACACGTCCACTGAGATAGGAACAATTTAAATGAAGTCTACATTCATAAAGCATTTTGACATTAGTTACAAATCATTGAATTTTGATAGAATTCTTTTAGAAGTAATTTACTAGTAGATATATGAAACAGTAGTCCTCGCAAACGAATCTAAAATCTGCTCTTCATGACAGCTTTTAAAGATTTAACTAATTAAGATTTAACCCAACATTATTTCCATGGACACCGTTAACGTAATTTGTTTCTCAAGGAGGTACTTCTTTTGTCCCACTATTTACAATGTACAGAGTGTCCAGTAATTACGGGATCAAACTTCGGGGAATGGTTCTATGGGTCAAAATAAGAAAAAAAGTTCATATAAACATGGACCCGAAAACTCTTCGTTTCCCAGATATCCACCATTTTGTTTTTTCTACAAAATAACTCGTATCTTGAGAACGGTTTGATTGATTGAGTTCAAACTTGGCATGGAGCTTAACCTAGCAATGGTATATCTCAAGACAAATAATCGATACTATCGAATCATGCGTTTCAAAATGGCGGCTGTTTGAAAATTTCAAACCTAAATAACTCGATAACACATTTTTTGTAGCCCTTTTGATTCCCTTTCTGATATTGTAACTGTCAAAACAATCGAATGAAGGCTAATAGTTAAGTTATGTGTAATAATTGGTTTGTTCGACCCGGCATACTATACCAACAGAGTAAACATAGCAATATTGTATGTACATTTGCTGTCATTATACCTCTTTCCTAAAACGTAATTTATGTAAAAATATCAGAGTATACAATAGTCAGTTTGCACTTGCTTCGTCGAGGGAGTTGGTGGGCAATATTCATGGACAAGGAGGTCACGCAGTTTGGGTGTTCTCCTGAACAATAAATTATCAAATTAACACCAAATCAAAGACCATACAATTCTTGCATATAATGACAGATTTTCGTTAAAATAAAACAAGACAACGTGTAAATTTATACAAGAACAAAGTTATATTGTTTGAAAACTCCCAAATAGGCCTACATTACGGGCAACATGCCAATGCTGTAAAACAATAAACCTACGTAACATCGGAAGCCTCAGTCCACATTTTTCTCGAAATGAAAACGAGACAACTTTTCACGAAAACTACGACAATACATAAATCCTTCACAAGTCATTAAAAGTTTGAAGACAAGACTTAAGACAAATCCAAATTAATATTGAAATCCATTTGATAAAGTTTTATCCTTCAGCCGTTATTAATGCTGCTCATTACAGAGTAAAAGAATCCTGTCTCTTCCCTTCCCCATGACATCTATAAATCTAACAGACTTGCAGTGTTGCCATAACTCAAAGATAACTGCGGAAAGAAATTTCCCTGCTGAAATGGTTTCCATGTTTTACATACATTGTAGAGAAAGAGAAGAAATTAAGAGAAGACGCATTATCTTGACTATTATATTCGTACAAGTAACATTAAACGTCTACAGGTTTATAATCGCAATATTATTATTATTATTATGGGTACTTTATATTTAATGTACATGCATATCGGATCTATTCTTAAAAAAATGAAACATTGAACAATTTTCTGCTGTAGCTTTTAGAATGTCTTAACGTTCAAAGGAAAACTGAGCTCGTACAGAATCACTCATGCGTATGTCTGTCTATCACAATACAATTTGGCAGTTATAAAGCGTGCTACCCCACATATTATATTCCAATATTAAAACTTTAAAAAGTATTTTCTAAACAGTTTGGTACTAAAAACTGTAATTATGTTTAGACGAAAATATAATTATTTTACTACAAAGTTTGGTACCTCCAAAAATTAATATTTTATTACAAAGTTTGTACACTAAAATATATATTTTTTACTACAAAGTTTGTACACTCAAAACAAATAGTTTACTACAAAGTTTGTACACCAAAATATACATTTTTTGCTACAAAGTTTGTACACTAATCATAAATAGTTTACTACAAAATTTTTATACAAAAAACAAATATGTTACTACAAAGTTTGTACACTAAAATATAATTTTTTTACTACAAAGGTGGTATACGAAAAATAAATATTTTACTACAAAGTTTGTACACCAAAATATACATTTTTTTACTAAAAAGCTTGTACACGAAAAATAAATAGTTTACTACAAAGTTCGTACAAAAAAATATTTCACTTCATAGTTTGTACGCCAAAATATAAATCTTTTACTACAAAGTTTGTGTAAAAAAAATAAAAATTTTACTACAAAGTTTGTACACCAAAATATAAATTTGTTACTACAAAGTTTGTATACAAGAAATAAATATTTTACTACAAAGTCTGTTCACCAAAATATCAATTTTTTACTACAAAGTTTGTACACGAAAAATAAATTGTTTACTACAAAGTTTGTATACCAAAAAATAAATATTTACTACAAAGTTTGTACACCAAAAAATAAATATTTTGCTACAAAGTTTGTACATTAAAAAATAAATATTTTGCTACAAAGTTCGGTAGCCTACCCCAAACAAATAAAATTTCGAAGGACCCTTTGGCATGTTCTTATACTGAACATCATTTTCAGCTCTATCCCGTAACATTTGAAGTTTCTTCAATAACTTTTAGTGCCATGCTTTCGTAAGAGTATATATGGTATTCCACATACAGGTTCTGGGATGGCGGGTCCTGATTCGACACTCCCATCTGACTACTAATCGCAGTTAAACTGTGATCGGCGGAACAGCTGTAGTGTGTTTTTTCACGATAGTAAGAATTGCTCTGACTACTAAATAAGGTAATATTTATATTTATACATATCAGCAATTCAAAAGCGAAAGATTTTATAAAATCGGTTTGGTTTAAAGAATACAACACAGTTATACCTCGGGAAGTCAATAGATTCACATTGTCTTTGCTAGGGTTTTGGAAGTTATATGATAAAACCACACTACCTCAGTCTCAGAGTGTAGTTTTTCAGGGCCAGAGACATTCTGCAGTACTGTCAAAGTTTATATAGACGGGTTTACCTCTGTGTCGTTCTTATACATGTAAGACAGTACACATTTTGGTGTTTAGAAATGTCCACGCTTCCTCCATACAATGAGATTATTAAATGCTTTTTTAATTCCTCTCACTCTGCTTTCAAAACCACATAAATCCAACAAGTCGTGCACTGATGCTATAACTCAAGTAAAGCTGAGGGAAGAAATTGCCACGTCGAAATCGAATCCATATTTTATGGGGCAGGAATATGAGGGGAAGAAAGTTGCACTTTTTGCTTCAAGTGATCTTATTACAAATAGGAAACTGGGGATTTCTTCGAGATATTCTAGGAAAGGTTTAGTTTGAAAGTTAGCAATTCGGTAGAAGAGGGTGAAGTGGAATTCTGGGTAACTAGGCCAACCCTGGGAGGCCAACCCCAATTCTGGGATATTCGCCTCTTTAGAACTTGTTGGTGTTTAGAATTTAGCAAAGAAAAAATGTGCTATGTATGCATTTATCTTTTTATAGGTTATTATTTTCAATATTTATCCATACTGTATTAAAAATAACGCAATACTTTTGTTTGTTTATTAAGATTCAACCAACCAAACACTTGACCGATTTTTGTGAATCATTTAGTGATGTTTTAGCACGGATAGCGTGTCTTTTCATATGGGTTGTAGGGTCATTGAGTTTAACTTCAGAAAATCTGACTTTTAAGTGAAAAAATTAAGAAAATTCTCCGTTCGGGTGCTCTTCAATAAACATTAACAGTGAAAATATTTTCTAAACAGCCAGAAAGAGCATACACAGAGCGGTTTTTAAAACGTTTGGAATGTCATCCTCTCCCCAAAACGGGGAGTGTTAGGGGAACTCGAAAATTTCAAATGAGAGCCCACATCCTGCGACACGACAAATTAAAGGGCATAAAAATAAAGACTTAAAAAAGAAAAAATAACAGACAAAAGGTTAAAAAAATTCTACTTTTATTTATTTAATCTTAAAATATTTCCTTTTCCTAAATTTAAAATTTACTTAAAATACTTGGAAATGGTTTCTTTATTCTTAACCTGAGGATGACGGCTTAAGGGTGAACTACGAGCAAACACAGATTCGATGTCAGTTATTTTAATTCCAAGGCCTCATAAACCCATAAACACACTTTAAGCAACACAGGTACCGCACCGGCTACATGACGTCGAATCATATTTTGGCTTAATATTTTGACAACTACAAAATATTACAAAATCTACTCAACAAGGTATTTTTTGATGATGGGATGGACAGCCCGAAACGCGTCAAAAGAAGGAAACTATTAGGTCATTGACAGACAAATAAAAGGTACTGTACTTTATTATATAAAAGTAAAAGGATTATATATTTATCCCCTATGTATGAGTCAGTGCCTGTAGTTGATTATGCATCCTACCAAAGTGTTCAAACTACTAAACCAGTTTCGATAAAAGGGAGTATTTATAGAAACGCGGAAACGCACTTTTTTAATGTCGGAACTTTTTATACAACTGCTAACACAATACAAACATATATTTCTATAAAATTACCTCTCTCTGTGGTATTTTCTATATATGAGGGGTTGACATGAAACAGAGTTTAACGTATAAATTAACTAATCAAGAGGCAGCTTATCATCAGCGAATGAATTTTCTTGTCGGTGTTTTTCTGGATATTTAGCGAAATGTAATGACAACAACAAAATCAATACCGACTGGCCTAACACACACGTGTGAAATATAATAGAGATTTTAAAACATGGCTCTGTCAGTATTATATTAGTCTTACATTTCTTGAGCTCCAATTCTTGAGAGAAAAAAAAATGATCAAAAATGAACCTAGGTGAACGCGATATGAAACTACAAACTTTAACATACAGTTTATGACGCTAACTAAACCTAGTAACAATGGGGCTTACTAGTATTGTTGCAGTTTTGCTTTGGAGCATAAATAATAAGTCTTATCTCTGCGCAGTGTAACATAACCTCTCATTCCCATCTGTGACATCTTTACCTTGTGTCTCTATGACTATGAAATGTGTTCATACACATGTTCAGGAAAGGATTGTGTTACGGCGAAGGAAGATTTTACCCCAAGATGTATGTTAATGTTGGTTCTTTGTTTCTAAACAACAGAACCAATTTTGACTAATAAATTACAAAAGACAGAATGCAAACGATTGACATAACATCTTCTCAATGAAAAGTTAACAAAACTACTAAGTAGGCCTAGTTAATGGGCGTACAGAGGTCAATAAAAATGAGTATACGAGAGATTAAAAAATGTGTATATTTTTATAGTTAACATTTTAAATAAGTTTGATAAATATCAATGACTAATTTTCAACTGGTCTCTAAAATGAATTAATTTGAGCCTGAACTCAAATCACATTTTAATAAAATAAAATATTTTAAAACAGTAAGTGCGTGATAGGATTTTTATGTGAAGGCTATCAATACTTTAAGTGTTTTATGGATGCCAAAGTATAAAACCCTGCTATGTACTTAAAAATGGGTGAATAGCCAAAACGGCTGTTGACACACGGCAGCAAAAGTGTTGAAGATGGTACAAAGACTCATAATTGTATTAATATTAAATCGATTTCCACAAATAAAAACAATTGTTAAGAAATAAAAATGTTTTAAATTTTTTCTTAACACAGAAAATAGTGTTTTATACTTTTTCTGCGTTCAGTGGTGCAGAATAACAATCGTTATTCTTGTTTCACAAATTAAATTGTTTCCAGAACTCTGTCTCAAGTAGTTTCCACGAAAACTGGCGTGAAGCAAAATAAATTAAAACGAAACACTTTTTACATTTGGCGTACAATAAATGTGTGCATTTCTATAATTTCGTGTACAATTCTGAACTTTGTGGCTGAATAATCAAAGGACGGAATTGATATTTATTACAGTACATAAAAAACTCCTGTCATTCACGAAAAGTTCTGACCCTCCTGCGCATGCGTCAGGTTTCTGGTTACCGCTACTTCCACATGCCTAATGAATCACAATTTCTGTGAAAATATTAGAGTATACAATAATCTGTTTGTATTTGTTTCGCCGCGGATATAGGTAAACGAAGCGAGCTGGAGCCCTCTAATACAATGAAGAGGTAAACTTTGTTTCTACTTTCGGAGTAATCCCAGAAACTACTGAACCAATTTTGTTAAATCTATGACTGTTACACAATTCAGTCTTTCTACGTGACAGGCTCTTTGTATCCGAAATAAAAAGTTCCAATATTCTGCGTTAATCTTGATCAAAACATAATCAAACCTATTTGAACCTTTCTCTATACTTTTCCAATGTCATCAATTATTATCTCATCTAATAACAAAGCTGCAACAATGAAAGCGTTGAAATTATTTACTTCGAACCTTGTGCACACAATCAATGTCACTTATTGGGTCCAGCATAACCTTGTAGCGTCACCTGAACGCTTTTCGGGCATCTATGTGACCGATCAATTAGACATGGTCGGACTTAAAAGGACCTTCGACATACAACAAAAGCCTTTTCATAAAAAAAACTTTGATTAGATTGTAATAGCGTTTGGGAAATATAAAGGACGATTGTGTAGCTATTGGGTTTTGGATTTCTGCCATTTTGGAAGGAGTTATGGAATAGGTTTGTCTTAGATACCCACAATATAAGATTCTGGAGTAGCGATACCTAGATTGGCAAGAAGGTAACCTAATACTCAATGGTTCAATCCAGTTATAGACGTTGGCTATTTCCGAGTGTTATTCATCTTTCGTCTTTATTAGTCTAATTGGTATACAGTAAAAACGAGTAAAACATAATCAATATATTATATACATCGTGTTTTCTTTTTTTAAACTTATCATTCTGTTTTAGACACACATTAAGACATATACAAAATCTGATTTCGTGATAGTTGTTTATCGTTAGGTTTTACCTTAGAAACCCTATTTACAAAATCCCAAAACCCCCTCATACCAGCCCCAATTAAAAAAAAAAATCCTCGGAGAAGAGAACGGCAGGCTGCGCGCATCAGGCTGTCCTCCGCTGCTGGTTCCCTCACTACACTGCCCATCTCGCCGTCGCGTCGGTCGCAAATTTAGGCGTTATGTTCGGAAGCATTTTTATTATACTTTATCAACATTATTCAAAAATCGAAGATATACGAATTGTAGGTTTTAATGTCTACTTTCTGAATCCGTTTGGTAAATTTTAATCTGACCACTCAAGATAATTGCAAGATAATGACCTAATTTATTTATACTGTAGGCCTAATTGTGGATGTACTATTAATGCGACAAATTTCATCTTCCGCCTGTTTGAAGTACACATAACTATCAATAATTTTCCGAAAGATCTGCCCTTAATATTGTAAATTAACAAAGATATACATTTTTGAAAAATAGCAATTTTTAACCGTTTTCCCTACTTTTCTCAGTGGAAAATGGTCCGTTTGGGGTCTGTCTATAAAAAAAGTTTTGCAGTTTTTTTAATTTTCTACAAATGTTTCATTGTAAGTATCGTGATCCATTCATACAACTTTATAGTATCAACGAAAAACCAAAAAAGTTCTAATTTATTATTATTTTTGTTTATACAAAATACGCAAAAGCTCATTGCCTGATAGTTTTTGTATTTTACATACCTATGTGTTATCCTTAAAGTCACTATGGATGCCGCTTGCTGTTAAATTCTATGACATGAAAAAATCTCTATTGATTGGGCTATATATGAAACGTAACGCTATTTTGTACATATTGTGTTTATTGGATAAATGCGTAGATCATTAGTTATCTTCGAAAAACAGACAAAGAACGTTATTTTTTGGGAAGAATAGCGTTTCGAAGAAGAACGCAAATTTCGTAAATTTCCAACTTGACCAATTAGTCCTACATTCACAAGATGCAATTTATAAGAAATCTGTTTAATAATTGAAATAAGTTTGTGAGAAAGAATGTGCCAGTTCCTGGTACCGTTTATTTTATAGGGTGGTGTTTTCGATAAAATGCATAGTTTTGGTGGCTCAGGCAAAATTTCGCTACTTTTGCGAATATATCGGAATGCTCCAGGAAATTTAGGTTGCAAACTTCAAATTCGGATTCACCATCCCGAAAAACATAGATCCGCACAGAAACCGACTACTTGAATTTTGTCCACAGATGGGAGTTTTCGCTGCCGTTTCACTGGGCTATTGTACAAAAACTTATTTTCTAGTTTAGCCTGCAGAGATAAGGTACAGGTCGCATACCAAAATTGACTAACAAAGCTCGAAAAATAAGGATGTTGCTCATTGTTACTTATTCCACTGCTGTTGTTACTTAATGTTACTACATTGAAACCACTATTTCCCCCTTTGAACTGTAAACTACAAGTTTTCCCTTCATATTTACATAACTAAGAAGCCTGGCATAAGAAGACAACTTATAATACACCACGGAGAAATTATCTTGAGATTCAACTTTGCTTAATTACCCCCCCCCCTCCACTAGGGTTGCAGTTGGAGGGAAGAATTCGCACGTGCTTTCTTTTATTTAAATCTTAGGATTTCGTAAAAACATTTTACGTGACTTTTCTTACACTTTCTCTCCTAGAGGGGGGGGGGAGGTCTCTTGAGATACAGACGAAACTTTGTGCGAGGGGGGCGAACACCAGGGGCATAAAACTCAGGCCGTATAGTACGTGGAGTTTGTACAAACAAAGGAATCTGATTAAGGCTCTGTATTACTTCGATAGTTTTGATTCTTTTTCTCACAAGTGTAATGAGAAAACGGACTCGTGGTCAACTTTAATTTTATATCTCAGAAATGTAAGCTAATTTGAAAGAACAAAGAAATGAGGATTTTTGTATTTTGCTATGTACTGATTAATTAATTTTAAATTTCAAAGACGACAGTAAGAATTGAAACTCTGCTAGTAAAAGGGCGGGGAAGTCCTATGACTACTTCAAACTTCAAAAATGGTTTAAATAATCTACAGTTAAAAAAATGCACAATATTCATGTTTTCGATTTATTGCAATCTTTATCTTCAACGATTAAAAACATTCAAAACTGCCGCAAATAAATCGAACGCCCATAACAAGGTTGATTACACAACTACGTCAGAGGTACCTAACGTAGAAAACTGTCTGGCTGTCTTTAGCCTCAAACCAACCGGTTTGTTTGCTGTTAAATGTTTTAGTATAAAAAAATTTGGGTCTGCGTCGGACCAGACGGTGGAAGTTATACTTCTTTGGCCATCCAATGGTATAGACAGGTAGACATACTATTGATTTAATATATTTTGGGAAAAACTAGTCGTAACTTAGAGTAGCCCTACTATTTTGTAGATGATAGCCTATTCTTTTATAAAAACACTAACCAACACTGAAGGCATATTTTAAAATTAATATCGCATTTTTTCCTTCTTTGTTATGAATACTATCGTTGGATCTGTTTGGTCGGTTACAGTTAGTCTGGGGACCATGATCAGTGCTCACTTACTACACCCAACAAAATGAATGAGCTCCCGAAGTTTCTGCATATCGTCGTGAATCACCCTGCATATAAAATGTTTAATGACTGCCGAAAACGAGTTCAGGGGACCATGATCAGTGCTCACTTACTACACCCAAAAAAATTAATATTGCATTGTCATCGGTCCTTGATAAGTGTGCAAAGTTTCAAATCAATCCGACTTTTTGAAGGGGGTGAAAATCACGTCGTGTTCTGGGGACCATGATCAGTGCTCACTTACTACACCCAAACAAAATAATATTGCATTGTCATCGGTCCTTGATAAGTGTGCAAAGTTTCAAATCAATCCGACGTTTTGAAGTATAGGAAAGTATACGAATATACGAAGAAAGGTATAAAAAGGCACTTTCCGGATTTTACTCCTAACGCGTGAAGCGGTTTCTCGACCGACGACACCCCATCCCGATTACAACGGGCGCAAAGAAGTATAACTTCAAAAGTCTAATTGGTCTAATATGTTGACTGCACTCACTGTAGGCCTGAAGGTTCTAGGCGCGTGGCACTGTTGTGAGCCTCTCAGGGGAAGGGGTGAGCAGGGTACTTTGTTTTGAATTTTGTTGATATGTTTTATACAAATTTCTAGATAGACGCAATTGTTTTTAATTTTCTACTATTGATTATTATTGGCCACTATTTAGTATTGAGCTACTAATTCACACCATTACGATAAATAAGTAATTTTACAGAAATGGCAAACAGTTTACTAGACAGAGCGCTAGCCTGAAAACTGGAACGAGTTTTGCCGTTAATATTCAGTTCTTGCGCTCATTAAATGTATACAAATTTGAGAAAAAAATCGCTACTATAAGAAGTAACGTTTTTTTTTTTAGATTTCAGTTTTAAATAGGTTAAGATAAAAATAATGATCAAATTTTGGATTCAACCAATATACCCATAATTTATAATCATGACAGTTATCACTTCCTTCGGCAGGCCTACGACTGATTTTACGTTTAAATAAAATGAATTCAAACAGTAAAAGAAACATCACAAAACGATTAAAGAACTAATATTTAAAAGTGTGTAAATTCTAAATTTACTTTAGAAACTGCACACAATATATGAGCCAAATTAGGCAGCATAACTGTTTCGTTATGAAAAACTCAACCTCTAATTGGTCTAATTGCTGATAACAATTATGACAGAATCATCTGTTCAGTTAGTATTTTAGAAAATTAACTGAATCTGATGACTTGATTTAGTCATTAATAGGAGAAAAGTAGTTCAAATTACTGTATAAATTACTTCAGACCAGGCCTATTATATAAAGCTGTTTTACCTGTTATGTCGCACATAAGGTTGCTATGGTAACGAATATCAATATGCTGGCCACACGTTATTCTACTAAGCAGCCGAGTTATAATTTAAAACCAAACCTAGAAATATATCGTTATTTTATCTTTAACCGTTCCGGGTTCAATTCCCATTGACCCCGAATAATTTTCTAAATGGTTTCTTAACAGACATCATTGGCTGTGGTTCGGTTCCATGTAAAACTATAGGTCCCGTCTTCATTAGCCTTAAAGTGCAAAACAGCAAGACGTTAAAAAAAAAATTATAAAATATAAAAAAATAATCTTTAACCGTAACAAGTAATTTAAAAAAAATTTAAATAGAATGGGAATATGTTGGAAAAACTATCCTGAATTACCCTTTCTATAAACAAAATATGAGCACACTATAAACAATGTTAACTTCCAACACGCGCTACATTTCCATTTTGATCTGAAGAAACAAGCGTTTGAACCCTGGCTTTTAGTTCCAATATATTGCTGGATACGTTGAATAAATATGGTTTTACGCTCTTAACTTTGGCAATGTAGGTCAAAGATTCGACGCCATTCCTTGTGTCAATTCTATGTTCCTGATCCAATAGGCAAAATATAATATGGCAATAAGAGCTCTGCTGTTACTGGCATTCGTGTGGTTTGGCCTTAATACATTGGAAATTGTCTTTACCTCTGTCAGTTTATACAATGGCGAAATTATTTGGACAATTTTACCTAACTATGTATTTCAAAATTTAACCATTCCAGATCGATACAGCACATCCACACTGGATTCCATGTTCACCGTGCAGTACAGAGCACCCGTAAGCCATGTTATTCATACGACAGTCTCAGCGGTACTAGTCAACTAAAAAACATCAACTCCCATGCAACGCTCGTACAGTTGACGCAACCAGCATGACAATAAACGTGATGTTCCTTGTAATGGTAGTAGCATGTCTATTCTCCCGTAAGATCTGTACTACAAGGTGAACGTGGAATCGAGTGCAGTGTGTAAAAGGCATAAAGGATTCGAGTTGTTTTGCTTTAATGTCTGTTTATAGAGTTTTTCTTTTGTTTTAATAATTTTGCTGTCGTTGGACTCTTCTTGAGTACATTCAAAAATAATTCAAATACTTTCTCATTTTTCTTTTAAAACTCATTTAAAATACATTTGTAAATGAAGAGATTTAAGGTTGGTAAAATAATCAGCTGTTTTATTACATGTTAACTGTATAGTAATGTAGGCTATTTCACAGAAGGGTTTTTATTAACAGCTGATTTCATACTTTGAATTTGTATCTTCAATGTTTAGGTTAGGTTCTTCAGAAGTATATCTAAGCTCTAAGGCATGATGGTTACCTTTATATTAACTCCTGTTATACCGTCACATAATTTGTTTTCTGTTTTTTTTCTACTACTTCTTATTTTACAAAGAAATAAAATTACGAAATAAAAATATAGTGTTCAAGAAGTAGCAAATAGGCCTACTAGTGCCCGATATGTTTATTGATGTAGTCCACACTTTGGAAGATAGGTTTAGGAACACAATGACGGCCATTTTGAATACCTATCTTCATAACGTCAGGAGTGTTGAAAACTTGGATGTTGAATCACATTAATTTTGGAGTGTAATAATTGTATTGGAGTTCGTTACATGTAAAATGTATAGAATCTGGAATAAATTTTAAAAAACTTAAACACTTCTTGTAAAGATTACGTTGGTGGTTCACACAAAATGACATTTTAATAAATCGAAAGACCCTAGTATGCTTTGTCTAATGCAAGATCGAAATAAATTTTCCTCGCCTTTGAAACACTACGAAATATCACATGCAAATAAATGTTAAATAATTCAGCAAATGGAATGGAAGTAAATGGAATTAAATATTTAGGCCTGGATGTTGATTCAATTATGTACGAAAGTCCGCGTACATTTTAGTCAAACGGTACGTTATAGAAATACATTAGAGTCTCTTAAAATTGAGAGAATATTGCAAATGAAATTACACATCATTTATTTAAGTTGGCATATCATCAAGGGAAGGTTTATCTTTTTATTATAAAACCGTTTACTAAATTAGCGAATATGAAAGAGCTACTAATTTATGTAAACTAATGAAAATTGTATCCTTACATTGCCTTATCCTTATATCATTGTACTTGGATAACCTAATAGAACTCCGATCCAATGCAATATTTGATTCCACTGGAAATTCGATTATAGTGGCGCTACCTATTGGGGAAACGACGGAAGCTGTGTGAAACACCAATGCTACCAATGATTTCTCCCTAGCGCTACCTCGCGGCGCGATCATGCACTATTTTCCCGACAACCTTTTTTTCGTCACACAGCCCCCGTATGGAGCATAATCTATTTTATTATTATATACTGCTTATATACTGGGGGGCTATGCCTCTGCTCGCTTCGCTTACCAACCCCCACGGCGAATCGTAACAGTATCGTGTACAGTATTGTATAACTGATACTTTCGCTGAAATGACGATTGATTGGGACAGAGGCGCTTGAATTATGGTGTTAGGGTGGATTTAAAAATTCGATACTTAAATTAAATATTTATATACTTAAAGATTTATAAACAAATTTACTTTACGTTGTAAAAATGCTACATAGAAAAATGTTTCTTCGCGTGTCACTTCCGCAAAACCCCTAATTTTGCCACCATTTTTCTATTTTTAAATGGGAACTCTAAACATTTCCGGGATAAAATGTAGCCTAGATTAGTCTCTGAAAAATCCTCTACATGAAAATGAAAGTTTAGACAAAATTGGTTCAGCCATTCCGGAGTTTAGCTCGGACAGACAGACAGACGGATACATTTTTTTTAAATACTTGTTTAGGTTTTGCTCACGTTTGAATATCGATATGAGCTTAAAAAAGACTTATTTTGAAATCACAGTCAGATACTTCAATTTTATTTCTATTTATAGATAAAGTTTAAGAATTTTTCGCAATAGTCGAGATAGGAAAAGAAATGGAAGAATTAAATCACTCAATTTGAGGGAATAATATTATTTAGTAAGTTCCTACAGCAAATTTATGCTATTCCAAAAACACTTTTCATAATTATGTTGCACCTAAATTTATAACCACCTCTCTGTTGAAATACAAAGTTGCCACTATAATAATAAATTTTACACTTTACTACCGAAAATGTAAACCCTTCCTTGAAGTGCTTGGTATAAATTATGATTGACTGGTTTTGGTGTACTATTTCGAAATGTTTTTTCTCCTGTTTGCTCGACGTTGTAACGTGATATATTTTACACAGACTATTTGCGCGTGTGTGAGGGAGTGTGCAAAGTTTGAATGTATGTATGTTTACGAGTATGAATATTCGTCGTTCTTCGGTTTCTCGTTTTGTTTCTAATGGAGCTTTTCCTTTCTAGTCTATTTTATGACATTCCTCACATGTTTCGGTCTAAGAGATTATCTGTTTTGTTCCTTTTATTTATTTAAAATGTAGTAGACCCTATACGTTATTTAGATCACATATTATTGTTTTCTGAGAATTAAGCACTATTGTTTCTTTTTCAACAATTGTACAGATAGCGCAAATTAGGATGGAGCGCGAAGAGGGGAGTGTGCAAGTCTCCTACGCCGGCTTCCACCACATTTCCCCTCTCGCGGTGGAGTACAGTCAGAGCCGCCTGCCCTACCTAATTCATGTCTGCTATGTAGTCGTGTTGATTGTATATCAACACTTTTTGGCAGTGACTGTACTGAAGACTCACAATCGAGTAGGAGAGGGTAAGACGTTACAGCGCATGCTCAAGTGACGCTTCACGCTACTTGGCACTATCTGTAACTAGGTAGGGCCTATAGATTATTTTATTAGCCAAAGAGGTACATGCGACCCAATTTGAAAACGGTTGGTCGGAGGAGGGTAGGACTACATTTCTTTACGTTTCAGACCATTTCCCGGATTAAAAATTGGTAGTTAATTGCTTAAAAATGGCCGATTTTTTGTGTAATGGTCCTAGTAGGATTCTTTAGAAATTCAAAATGGCGGAATTATACCGTTGAATCGTTTTTGGATAGGGATTTGAGGAGTATATAACACTTGTGACTTATATCATTTGAAAGGCGATTACATTTGCTATACTCCCGTTCAAAAATATGTTAAGTACCCGGAACAAGGAACTAAATTCATATGAAACTCCCAGTACTAGTTATTCCCCGATAAGAAAATTCAGCTATAGTAATACTGCAGTGTTGCTTACGCTTTTATTTTTGTTGTATATTACTTTTATTAAAATAAATTTTTGTACTTTTAAAACGCACGGCTATGAGAATAACTAATATACAAAATAAAACTTTATTTGTTTGTCAAACATTTACAGATGGTTGTTTTATAGAACGATTACACTTCCTTTTCTACTTGTCATTCATTACATTTGCAAACAAACGCGCATAACAACGCATGCGCATAAAACGGAAATTATGAAATACAAGTGAACACCATACACCTACAAGAAGTCTTCCAGTTAACTGCCTCCACACGGGTGTGCCAGGAGATGTTATTGATCATTAAGGCTCTTGGAGGCGGTGACGAGCATGACAACGATATATAGGAGGCACTCGATCTTTTCGTCCTTACATTAATATTTGCAAGAACGTACTGCGGGTCTGATTAAGTACATCGGTGTTGGTTGTTATACACTCTTTTTATTGTTTGACAAATCTGCAGCATCATTTATTGTAGAAGCGTAGTGCCTTGCCAAGTGTATTATTCACTCTACATAGCGTTTAATCCATAGGTTTCGCGAATGCAATACATTTAAAAGGTTGCAGATGTTGTTAGGAAAATACAGACGAAGATGCGGGAAATAAATTTGTTAATCTACACTAATATTATAAAATTTGTAAAATTTGTTTGTTTGGATGTAGGGGGTAACCTCTGGAACTAAAAAAGCTACACTATCCCTGAGTAACATAGGCTATAATTCATTTTAATAAAAAACATGTTTTATTTCAATATTTGTAAATTTAGTTAGGCCTATTGAAAAATTCTTAGGTTAGGCCCAGGAACCAACACATATTTCTTGAATTTATTTACATTCATTACCATAGCAACGAATTGAATAAAATAACAGATAAAACAGCTCTATGATCTAATATTTCCATTAACACATGATTTCAAACTTTGAAGCAATTATTTGTTATTTCTAAATTTTAGGTTAGGTTGTTATTAAAGTGTCGACATGAGCCTTGCTGGTTCTTTTAACATTTATTATAACTGCTCTTATAAAATAAACGAAATAATTTGATTTGAACATAATTAACATTATTTACCATCTTAGGTTTGGGGTTATTATTAATCCAACACCTTTATTATAAAGAAAACATAACATGATTATGTGTATAGAAGGTTTCAACGGGGTTGGCGTGCAGAGCACGCAGGGGTTTCCCCTAGTATTTAATAATTTTCGGTTAGATAAGTGATTGGAATAAGTCTAACAAACCAAAGAAAAATGTACACATTTTCGTACGAGAATGAAAATTTTTAGGGGTTTATCTAAAACAATACACGTAGGGTATTATTATGCAAGTTTCTTACACGACCTTTTAGCTCGCTTGGAACCTCCAAAATCGATCAAAACTTAAAATACCATAAAATTAACCGGTCTAAATCCACGAGGGGCAACTTCGGAACCAAGGCCGACGGCCTAGTATGTACGATATGAGCGATCGCAAAGCTTTTCCGCTGGGCGTGGAACGAAGTAGCGCATGAGTCGAAGCTACAAATTGTACTAATATATTTCGTACATATAGGCGGCTTTCAGCCCCTTAGTGAGTAGACCAATTTCCCAAATTGTTCACTGACTATAAAATCCGGGCTAAGCGCCTAAAATAAATATATTCTGTTTAATGTCAAAACGTGGGCTATGTGCCTAACACTGTTCGGTAAAAACCTGTCTATCTAGTTTTCAATCGGGAAGTAGTTCAAAGAATTGCCACAAGATTGCGCTTGGTTCTAAGTGCCACCTGTTGTGAAATAAAATCTGGGCTATGTGCCAGAGCTGTACTAAATATGTTAAAAAGTTAGCCCTCTTTTTACAGATTTGAGTAGTGGACTTAGCCCGGTTTTTACGGTATAAGAGTGGCACATAGCCCTTTTTCTATTTTTTACATGTAAAAATTTATTATTAAAAATGCTTCGTGTTTTATTTCTTTATTTAACTTTGAGAAATGTTTATAGAATAGTTTTTGACACCTTTTAAGGCTACAACAGAAAATAAATTATGAAAACGGTAGTTTTTAGCGTTTTCCTCAAAACTTCCTTTTCTGCAATTACCCCAGATTTTATAGTCAGTCGACAATATTTGGTTGAAACCTAAAATATACCAACTTAATTTTGGAAATAGTTTAACTCACATCAGCGGTTCAGCTGCGTGGTCGAATTATTTGTTGTTGTTTGAAATTAAATTGTTTAACTTGAAATTATTAAGACTACAGATATCATCAACTCAGCCTGCCTCAGTTTACACAAAATGAAACTAATGAGCTCATCGATACCCAACCTGTCAATCAATGTTTTGTGAAATCTATATGCAATCTTATGACTGCGGGGTTACGTATGCCGAAAGCTATATATGAAACGACGTTGACAGTTTTGGCTCTGATGTTTACGTATAACAATCAACTTAATTCCCTACTTCCTTATCAAGACACCACTGGCGCCTAACTGTTTATCAGGCTAATAGACGCTGCGGCGAGTGTGTTGTTCAATTCAAGAGGTCGTGGGAAGTTTGACCGCAAAAAAGAACTGACAGGTTGGGTAATAGATATTTGTTGTGCTTAAACAAACAATTAAAACTCCAGAAATTTTAAAATGGAAAGCATGCATTTACGATTTAAAAACCAATTGTTAATTCCTGTTTCAGTTCCGACTGATTTGTTGAGCCTTTCTTGATAAGATGAGCAAGTTGTTAAAAACTTTTTTTTTACGATTTCGAGTGACCTGTGCTACAACCGCGTAAGACCCTCATTTTACGAAATTTTTTATGAAATTTTACTAATAAGTCATTTTAGTAAACCAGACTGCATAATTGAAAACAATTGTTTCAAGATTTTTTAATAAGAGGTGTAATAATATTTTTTACACAACTTTTTAAAACATAGCCGTAAAAAACAGACTGGGTAGTAGCGTACTCAGCAGTCAAATCCACCACCCCACCACACATAACATACCACCTCTCTTCCACACTTACATCTCTACCTGCGCGGCCCGCTTCTTCACATATATTTTTCCATCTGTACTTTATAGCTTTTGGGGAGGAGGGGAGGGAAGTTTCAAACAATAACCACCCATATTTTAAGGTCACACATATAAATATAAAGGCTCCTTAATAATTTAAAGTTACCTGACTATTCATTTATAAATAGAATGCGAAACATGAGATTACGAATGCGTGTTTCAACGATCTCGCGGGTTGGGATTCAAGCCGGCTAAAGCGCTACTAACCAACCTACAAAAATCGTCTCGTGCACTCGAGTATTAATTGATGATGCCGTAGAGTAGGGGAACGGAAAGTGGGTGATTAGCAGACGCTGAGGTTTGTGTTTTCAGTCCAGCATTTCTGTCCCCACCACGAGATCACTGACTGTACTCGGACCAATTTCAATAAAATCACTACGTATCCTACAGTTTTTCCCAGGGTAAAGAGAGCCTTAAAGCTTCAAATTATTAGCGAATTCCCGTAGGAAAAATGAGCTATTGCAGTGGCCCTTAAGGAAAGACGAGCAAACGAGCACCGATCATGGTTACCAGAACACGTTTTGGGGTGTCGTTAAAAATCATAGATATATCTAGCGGCCGCATTTTAAGTCCGATTTGGTTCATATTTGGTACACATATTGGGTGTCTACGTCGCTCGGACGAGTTCGCTAGCCATAAAAATCCAACAATCGGAAGCACGTTTTTTTTAACGGAAGTAACTATTTTTTGAGATTTTTCCTACGAGAATGAATTTGTTTTTGAGTTTTTTCTACAAATATAAATGTATAGGATGTTATTCTGCACATTTTGCTTTTTTACGCGAGTTTATAGCTCGCTTGGTTCCCTCAAAATCGATAAAAAGTACCATAGAATTACCCGGTTCAAATCCATGTGGTGGATTTTACCTTGGGGTTGGCGTGCGAAGCACGCAATGCATTGTGTATTGAAGATACTCCCAATACGGGGGTTGGCATGCGAAGCACGCAATGCTTTGTGTATTGGAGATAGTCCAAACATGCGGAATGGCGTACGAAGCACGCAATGCATTGTGTATTGAAGATACTCCCAATATGCGGAATGGTGTGCGAAGCACGCAATGCTTTGTGTATTGAATATACTCGCAATATGCGGAATGGCGCGCGAACCATTTTGCAGCTATTCAGCACCGTCGTGAATAGACATATTTCCCAAATTGTTGGTTGAAACCCTAAATCATAGGTCTATAAACTTAATTTTGGAAATTTGCTCAACTCACGTCATCTGTTCATCTGCGTGGTCGAATTATTACTTTTATAATACGTAGTAAAGAAAAATCTGAGCAAATTTGAAGACATTAACAAAGTAAAGTACATATTGTTTTCTTTACTTTTTGACAAAGTGGATTTGTCTTGTGATCGTGCAGTTCATCCCTTGAAGAGAAACACATTTTAGGACTTATGAATCAAAATGACAATAAGTGTTACGATTGAAGGTGAATAGAATTTACGGTAGATTCCTTTCGACATTTCAGTAAGTTACAACTTGCACGACACTTATTGTTCTCCACAGTCAGGTTCCTATTAACCTAATACGTTACCCGTTACCTGTTACACGTTACTTGCAAACTCCTGGGAATATTCACTTTTTACCGAAAACACAACACTTCCTGTTTACATTCCTCTGTTTATCTCCTGATCTTCCGTAATTAAGCGTCCATAAAGTGATTTATCCATTGACCTAGGCGTTGCTATCCTCGGCGTGCCGGGTTTCCTTATACGACCACGTAGTCGGGATAACCCAATTCCTGTTTCCTAACAGAGTTTCTACTCTGCATTATGTAGGACAACATTTGGTTTGTTTCAGTGATGCATGTTGAACGTTTTGTCTTGCTCCGTATCTGTTGTTGGTTACCTCAGGATACTTTGCTATAATAAATTTTACAAATAGATAGGGTCGTATAAAATTAACTGTAAAGGGTGTCTCGCAAACTTTGTACCAAATTTTACCGTGTTGTTCGGTAGGTCAAAACTAGCAAATTATACAATAATAGGGGAATCCCCTGCGTGCTCCGCACGCCAACCTCGTTGGAACCTTCTATACACAAAGCAAGTTATGTTTTCTTTATAATAAACGTGCAGGATTAATAATAACCCAAAAGCTAAGATTTTAAATAATATTAAATGTTCAAATCAAATTATTTCGTATATTTTATAACAGCAGTTATAATAAAGGTTAAAAGAACCAGCCAGGCTGAGGTCTACACTCTAATAAAAACCTAACCTAAAAGTTAGAAATACAAATCATTGATTCAAAGTTTGAAATCAGCTGTTAATGGAAATATATTGGAGCAAACAGCTGTTTTATCTGTTATTTTATTCAATTGGTTGCTATTGTAATAAATGTAAATACATATGTTGGTTCATCAGTTTAGGCCTAACCTAAGGTTTTTTCCCCGACTACATTTTTCAAATATTGAAGTAAAAAATGTTTTTATCAAAATGAATTATAGCCTATGTTACTCTGGGATAGTGAAGCTTTATGGTAAAACTATTTTTTCAATCGGTTCAGTACTTCCAGAGCTCTATATCAGGGCTTTATAACAATGGCTATAGGCCTACCATTTTGCTCATTTACGGTAACCCAGTAAATGACGATTTACAGTAGGCGATCGCCTATGACATCACCATGCTGACACACACCAGCTAGTAATATTTCAGTAATGTCGTTAACTCGCTGTTTAACTCGATGGAAAAGCTTCAGTAAAATAAATCTTAGATATTCTTAATCTACGTAAAGTACGGTTCCTAACAGTATAAAAAACTTTTATTTTAATAGGTATTTCGAATTTTAATAATTGAAAATATTTGAGAATTATCACTGACTGACATATAAAAGTTACTGAGGGAGGAAATTTTTTATTTTTGGGTTTTAAACAAACTTCCAGCGGGAAAGTTGTAGCCAATGAGTTGATCTAAACTTTTCAATTCACCGATTTGTGATAAAATGATAACATCATTATGAAATCGCTTTTAAATGAGCGCGAGGAGGTGCCGCGCCGCCACTCCCGAAGTACAGTTGTTTGATACGGGAATATTTACATCCTTATCCATTACGTTTATGAACATAATGTTATTTAAAGGTAATATAGTAAATCACTTGATACCAGGTAATTATGCCAACTAGGAAAAAAGTAAGCATTTTATTTTAACATGAACTAATTATAATTTATAATTAAAATTTGATATTATTAAAGTGGACAGAAAAAGTTCAGTTGAGAGTTAACGTTTACAAAATAATATAATTATTACGCACATTCAAAGAAGTAAAATTAGAGATCAATGATGGAAAAAGAAAATCGTAATTACGTAAAAAAATTAATTTTCAATAATACATGGAAAACTCAAGAAATGATTTATTTATTCGTTTTAAAGTTATTGTTATTTTTCATAAGCCTACCTTTGCTAATATTTAAATACGGAGAAACAGCTGTTAGTATGCATGAGATTACTTTTTTTTTTTATTAAATTAGCTAGCTGACTACTAGCTGACCCTTGCGAATATTTCGTAAGTTAGGAGTACTCTGAACTGCAGACAGACTCAGATAAACTATTTTTAATACAAGCAAAGACAAACTGGCGTGAATCGTCCAAGTGTTGAATAGTTTATAGTAAACGACTCTTCCATTGGTTCGCCACTTTCTGTTTACGTTCAAATCGACCCGGCTTTGCATGAAACCAATTGTTAGTTCCCGCCAGGCTAATCTAGAAATAAACCCAACCTTTAAGACTAAATTACATTTAAGTGTGACAAATCGCCTCTAACAGTTGACAAATAAATCCGAGACAAACCCGCCCGTCTACCCCGAATCGTCTTGGCCGTTTAGGGCGGGTGTGAGTTACTGCATTTCCTCACGGAGCTCCCATAACTTCACCGTGTTATTACCATAAGTAGCATCTGTATGTCCGTATTTCCTCGAAACGCGTGACAGACTTGCGTGATTTTCTACGGGTAAAAACAAGGCATACAAATCGCAGTTCGGTCGGTCTGGCGTTGAAGGGTTTACGATCACTTTCCATTCACTTCTTCGCTTTATGTTTTGTCTACAAATTGTTCGGTCGTAAAGTCTCTTATTTTGTGATTTGGTTGTTTCTGTCTTCTTTGTTTAACATGTTTTATTTACCGACTGGAATTAGATTATCGATTTGAACAAACTGTATCGAAATGGTTCTATTTTTGACTGTAGTGTATTAGATTACTTATTTTCACACTTGTTACCGATACGTATTTTATACAGAAAATTAGAGTAAAATATACATACACAAGAGATTATAATGATCGATGAAGTTGTAAACATAACCCCAAAATATAATCTACGCTGGGTTTTGTTTAAGTAATACAGATGATGGGTGAAATCAGCTGTTATATTATATGTTTCTCACGTACGTATGTACGTACGGCAGTGCACTCGCTTTTATAGGAGTTGATACTCCAATTAGCTACATCACGCAATAGCTATCATAACTGGGTTTCCTCGTGTTAAGAGTGTACAATACCACTCGAAGTAAAAGAATCAAATCTAATGAGCGGAGCCAAACTTGAGAAGGCTGGCCTATGGTATTACATTCCTAAAGCTCTCGAGCGAAACTAGAATGTCGCTTGTATACACTTTCGTTTTTACTAATGCCGGTCTTATGTTTAGTCTCCGCCATGTGTGTACGACATTTAAATTTTCAGAAATCTATAATGTATAGTTAATAGGTAACAAAATTCGCCCCGATGTCTATCAAGTGACTCGACTGAAAAACCATGTTCTTCGTCTTGTTTATAAGCAAATATCTTTAATAAAAATGTATAATTTAAAGTTTTTGTCATCTAAGAATTATAATTTAGATGTTCATGAACGATTTCTTGCAGATTATAAAATTTATCTTCGAAATGAGATGGAAGATGAGTTATATTGAAGAGGACTGTACTGGACTGTTTCGTCCTGGTATTGCACATCCTTAAGGATCTCTCCCGGAAGCCCAATGTGCGCTTTAATCTAAATGTGTTGTTTTGGGGTTATATGGTTTCACATTTTTGTCTTGATGGTTGTACGACCCCAAATTAGTTTTTGATTATGAGGTAGACATCTTGAAAAGCGTAAAAAGAACAAAAGAGCTTACGAGACAGTTATACACAATTATTGTTCATTATTACTTTATCACTATACTATAGCATAGAGAAAGTATGGTGATCGCAAAAAAAATCGATGTTGAGATTTTTGTGGAAATATCCGTTTTGGGACCCCCTTAGTCAAAAAAGGGGTTTTTACAAAATGTATGTCTGTATCTTATCTTCTAAAGCGAGAGATAATTGTTTGTCTGCTAAATGGATCTGGAATCTCCGTCTAAGGATTTTTTATTTTTTTATTTTATATGGGGCTTTTGGCCACGAGAAATCGATTGGAAATGGTCACCAGTCTGGGAAAATTCGTTTTCTACGTCTTTTTATTAAATTAAAAAGTGAAATTTGTCCATTTTAAACAATACAAAGCACAGCTGATGCAAATGTTTTTAATGTCATTACAATATTCATCTGTTTTCTTTTAAACGAAGCACAGCTGATGCAAATGTTTTCAATGCCATTACAATAATCATCTGTTTTCTTTTAAACTGTATTTTATTAGAGGTTAAGCCTAATGTTGTATCTATTTATAGTTACCATGGCAACGAATACTTCTGCTAAATAAACATACCTTTTATTTAGTTGTTTAATGTTATAGGCCTAACCTAAACGATGTTCACGGAAATTTGCAATAATAGTTATTGACGTGAGCGAACTAGGCCCTGCTTATAATCGAGCTTTAGCTCGGTCTCCTGGTACTGTATACAAAGCTAGAGCGAAAACTATTTGATCGATTTCAAACAAATTTGCACCAGACATGCCAAGTAGGCCTGTATAGATGCACGAAAAACGATTTTGAAAAACAACCCCCTTTTTGTAAAAAAACCCCAAAAAATCAGTTATAATTTTTTTTTTTTTAAAAACGGCTCTAACGTTTTGATAAAATTTGGCTTATTTTTAGCTTTTAATGTAACCCTACCATATCCAAAACATCTGGTGTGCACATCACACAACTTTCCTTACCAAAATAGATGCTGTATCAATTACCAAATTTTTCGAGCGAGAGATTGATGATACCATTTTCGAGTTAATAGGTGTATCCGTTTCGAAGAAAGCGGTACTAACTTCAAAACGCTTAATCCCACGGACCTGATTTTGGTCTCAATCGATTTCTCACCCCCAAAAATATCAAGGTCGATACCAAACACGGCTAGTTTAAAAAAAGTCATTTTTGCCCCCAAAAAGGGCGTTTTTGGGGTCAATTTTTGAAAAAATGGAAAAAGTTGAGTGGGGTATCTTTTTTGACATTCTTTTGGACGCTGAATCGAATGAGACCATTTTCAAGTCGATAGGACCAGCCATTTCGGAGATACAAACAAAATAACTTGCGTTTTTGTAATAACTTTTTTCAACGAATTTTTAAGGGTATATAGCGTACATAGCGTGTTAAGGGGGTCTGAGTAGAGTATGTTAGCAAAGTTTAATCAAAATCGTTAGA
This sequence comes from Philaenus spumarius, assembly GCA_018207615.1. Lineage (NCBI taxonomy): Eukaryota > Metazoa > Arthropoda > Insecta > Hemiptera > Aphrophoridae > Philaenus > Philaenus spumarius. Next base: position 36,039 of record JAGFPH010005812.1, read on the forward strand.
GGGGTTTTGGAGTAAATACCAAAAATGTGCTAAAAACTGGTCCCACGGTAAGACACCACCTCCGATTTGCTTCAAATTTACATGGGTTTAATTGTTTACGTGTTTGAAGATATCCTGTAAATTTCAGTTCGATCCGTCCAGCCGTTTGCCCTGTGCACTCCGGACACACACACACACAGACACACAGACAGACCAATTGCCAAAAATGCATTTTTTGGACTCAGGGGGCCTTGAAACGTAAAGATATTATGAAAACTCGACATCGAATTTTTGGGTCGATCGCAATACTTACCTTACCTAGTATAGGGTAAGGAAAGTAAAAACAGCATCTTTTTAAAAATTATCGTTTCGCTAATAATAATAATAATAATAACAGATTTTTTGGGGTTTTTTGGCCATAAAGTGGGTTGTTTTTCAAAAAATTTCAAAACCGTTTTCGTTTATCTATACAGGCCTAACTGAGGTGTTTGGTGCAAATTTGTTCGAAATCGATCGAATAGTTTTCTCTCTAGATAATAATAATAATATTTATTATTTAATCTCCTGCTTTAATAAATCACCTCTCCTAACCCACCTACAATTATGAAGTCACAGTGAATCTATTTAAGTAATTTAAATATGTTTGTGAGAAAGTATGTGCCAGTTCCTGGTACCGTTTATTATATTAGTGACTAGAGTTCTGGGAAATAAGTTTTTTTTACAGTTAAATCATTGCATTATATATTACATGGTGAAATTGAGTGTTTAAGCACTCAAAATAACAAATTATACGCTTTACAAAATATATAAATTCATACATCAAAGACGTAGCATTTGCTTTATTGTGATTTCCAAAAGAATGCACACTCTTATCTTAATATTATTTGGAAACATTTTGTCAAGATTTCACTTCCGACTATATTTTTATTGTGGCATGCGCATTAACCTCATAATAACTTTATGTTATACAGGGTGACTCAGGAAGAACGGAGACACTTTCAGGGCGTGCTATACTAGTGAAAACAACGGAAAAAGTTCATATAAGTTCACATAAGTTCGGAAATGCTTCGCTTTCCAGTTATCCACGATTTTGTTTGTTTTTACAAAATACTTTATGTCTTTGGATGTAGGAAATTTATTGAACTAAAATTTTTGGATACTTATTTGGTGCGACATCTTTTACTAAATTGTAGGCCTACAAAAAACCAAAACTTTTTCCTTATATTTTAAAATGGAGGCCGAATTATTGGTTAAAGAAGACAATGTTCGTATCTTGGTAGTTGTCCATATAAACAATGTTTAGTTTTTAGCCAATAACTCGATTACTTTTAAGTTACAAAAATAATTAAAAAACCGATGTTTGTCATTAAAAAAGGATTTTTTTTTGTAAAATATGATACGATTTTATATATGATTTTCGAAATATTTTACACTAAATATTTTAAAAGGCAGACATTTTGAAAATACAGTATATGAAACAAATCTTTTGGTTTTTTGTACACGGTTAAAAGGATGTCATAGGTACCAAATACTTATCCAAAATGTGCGTTCTATATATTTCGTACATCCAAATGTATTAAGTATTTTATAAAAACAACAAAATGATAACTGGAAAACGAAGCATTTCTGAACCTATGATCATATGAATTTTTTTATTTTCACTAGTAGAACACGTCCTGAAAGATTCTCCTTTTCTTCCTGAATAAATCTGTATATACATAAACAATAATAAAATTTAAACTTTTCCTCCTTTATATACACATATCTTTAGTTTTCTCTAACGTCTTTACTTTATTCCAGTTGGAATAATTAAGGGGAGGGCAGCGTACGAGCATTTAAATCGATCGCCAGTACTAAGATTCGAACCCAACTGTAGCAGAATGATCAAGTAATTATAGCCTCTTGGACATCACAGGGCTGCTGTAGTGGCGGCCATCTTGGATTTTGATAAAATAAGAACAATGTTAAATTCAAAACAATTTATTTCGTTTATTTTTTGTCAAAAAAGTGTTTGCAAGGTCACATTACCACAATACGCATCCATTTTGCATGTTACATTATTTTAAATCCCGTTAATTTGTTATGAAATTTACATTTTTAAGTACCAAGTTTGAATTGTGTCCATTAAACAATAAACAATGAATAATTACAAGAAAATCGCAAGACCAATCCGCAATTTTATACAGAATGTTTAGTTTTTTCTCACCACGCAATTATAAAAGATAAAATGGTTTTAAATGAGGCAATGTCAAAACGCTCAGTGCAAGAAATTCCACTGTTTGGATACCACTATAGAGTGAAGCGCTGGAGTCGCCGGTTGATTTCTGTTTTGCTGGAACAGACCCTTAATGAATATATTAACATCTTCAAACATTTTGTCCGTTTACCTTAGGTAAAATTATACACTTAACACTTTTCAATTAAAAAAGTTTAAAACTTAAATGTCTCTACAACCATTAAAAAAAAACAACAACAAAATTCAAAAAATCCTGCGTTCAAAGACAAAATCGTAACATCTGGTCTCCTTCCAATTGTAGAAACAAATAACTTTCCATTTCAACATAAACTTCCTCAACCTTGGGACAGTTTTCAACAGGAATGTTTCACAATCAATGTTTAAATTGATCTGCATTTTATAATTATGTCGACTATGCGCGCGCCGTACAACAATCGGAACGTGACACCAGCTGATCGCAAATAACAGCTGAAGAGTCGTTATTTTCAATGTCAGATCAAGGTCGTTGCCGCTCTGATACCAGAAGCAGCGAGTTGTGTGCGCTCGGTTGGAAGCGGTTGGTTAAGTGTGAGCCACGGACGGAATTCAACCGTGTTTGTAAAAACAAAGGCAAGGATTAGTGTCGACTTTTAAAAATAAAGGGAGAAACACAAGTGACCGTCCTGAGGGAGTTCTAAGAACGGAGCTAATTGACCAACTATCCTTTTTAAATAGGACTTTGGGAATCAATTCAATATTTCAAAACTACAAAATTAGTATTACAGCATTCTTAATTTTATATCAATCGTTTGAGTGTTTCAAAAATTATGATTCATAACAATCGTTGTCGTATTACCAATAGCTCCAAAATGAAATTAGAAGAAAAAAATAGTAATAAAATAATGAATGTATTCTGCACAATTTCCATAATGAATTTCAATATTATTATGGGAAAGAATTGTATACATTTTAAAATATTAATAATCCTATTTAAAATTCAGTTTATTTTGTTGATATATCCTTGGTTTAAACAGATGTCTTTACTGGTGAAAACGTATTCGCCAAACACCTGTAGCATTTTCATGCTGGATATCTATATATATAAAAGCGAAATACCACTCACTCATCACGATTTCTCAAAAACTACCGAACGGATTGGAATAAAATTTGGTATGTAGCTTCCTCTAGGGCCATAGGTGCTTACTAAGAAAGGGTTTGAAAAAATTCGAAATTTTAGGGGGGTTTGGGGGGGATAAAAGTTATTAAAAAACGACTTCTTCAAAACTACCGAATGGATTGGAATGAAATTTGGTATGTAGCTTCCTCTAGGGCCATAGGTGCTTACTAAGAAAGGGTTTGAAAAAATTCGAAATTTTAGGGGGGTTTGGGGATCAAAGTTATTAAATCACGATTTCTTCAAAACTACCGAATGGATTGGAATGAAATTTGGTATGTAGCTTCCTCTAGGGCCATAGGTGCTTACTAAGAAAGGGTTTGAAAAAATTCGAAATTTTATGGGGGTTTGGGGATCAAAGTTATTAAATTACGATTTCTTCAAAACTACCGAATGGATTGGAATGAAATTTGGTATGTAGCTTCCTCTAGGGCCATAGGTGTTCACTAAGAAAGGGTTTGAAAAAATTCTAAATTTTAGGGGGGGTTTGGGGGGATCAAAGTTGTTAAAAAACGATTTCATCAAA
>JAGFPH010005812.1:54529-75709 GCA_018207615.1 Philaenus spumarius
GGTAGTTTTGAAGAAATCGTGATTTAATAACTTTGATCCCCCCAAACCCCCCTAAAATTTCCAATTTTTTCAAACCCTTTCTTAGTAAGCACCTATGGCCCTAGAGGAAGGTACATACCAAATTTCATTTCAATCCGTTCGGTAGTTTTTGAGAAATCGTGATGAGTGAGTGAGTGGTATTTCGCTTTTATATATATTGATGAAATTTTTAATAACACCCCAAATCGTGTTCTGAGGACCATGATCGGTGCTCATTTACAACTCTCGACCTTATTTCTCACCATAAGGCTCACTGTAATAGCGCATGTTATTATTTCCTATGGAAATTCGTTCATAAATAATATAACTTTAAAAAATACATCATGACGGCTATCGGTCGCTCGATATGAAAGAAAGCCATTTACAATCAGCTGTTTATCGCATCCACTCGACCAACAAACTACTTCCACCTGACATTTGCCCAATCCCCGGGGTTCGTGCCTTCTCGTGACACATAAACAAACCCTGACCGACGTCTCTGTACTTGTATGTGTTCGGCTATTGAACAAGCACTATTTATTGATGGCGTACTCCAATATCGTAAACAATAAAGATCCGCTGGAAGGCACACTGACCGATTGTTAGAATGTGATTTTAGGAAATCAAGTAAAATCGTTGGACCGGGTACAAACGCTTTGCGTTAACGGGACGCTCAAGATATATGTTGCAATATATGAAATGAAAAAATGACGAAGAAACATGAAAAACAGACCAAGTTCAATTCGGAAAAACTATGAAGCTGCATCAACTTTTACAGAAATTATTTTCGACTCGGTATCGTAGATTTTGAAGTTTCCGTTTAGCCTCAAAATATAAAAGGAAAACATAAAAGGAAAATGTTTACCTCTGTAAATGTGTACAATTATAAGGATTATAAATTTGCAGGCCAATTTGTTAAAATTTTGTACTTATATACATTATAAGTAAAGAAAGATACAAATATTATCTTTTAACTGCTTTTTATTTCATATTGATAGATCAAATTATTTAGAAGTTATTAATATTATAGTGAAGAAATTAATAATGGAATACCCATGTTTATATGTTATACGAAGCTGTACGAATGTTTCCGAAGTTGCACGAACAGGTATCTCTTCTTTAAATTTGTTTAAACGAATAGTATATTGATGATTAAAGGTTGTAATTATATACAGATTATAACATCAAAGCAAATATTATAACGTATTACAGAATAGCCTACGTTCTATAACTCATATTTTTAAGAAATCAACTTTACAAGACATTATAATGGTATGAAGTTGTAAACATAACCCCAAAGTATATTCTACACTGGGTTTGTTTAAGTGTTACAGATGTTGGGTGAAATCAGCTGTTTTATTGTTTGTTACTCACGTACGTACGCACGTACGAACGTACACTCGCTTTTATAATAGTTGATCTCTATAACTTCTGTTTTCATTTTCTGGAGAGAAACGCGTATCAATAATTCCTGAATTAAAGTTCAGGTTTGTTCGGAACTTAAAACATTTCAAAAGCACTGTTTAACAGAGAAGGAGACGGGGGGGGGGGGGGGGGCACTACAGAACAGACTTGGCTCTAAAGCACCTAATTTAGTTCACAATTCGTTCCTGAAGACACTTAAAATAAAGCGTGGTTTTCGCCCTCTTCACTCCACCGTAGGGAAAGGGTGGACGCAGTGAGGGGTGGGATACGCATGCGCGTGTCGTCACTTCCGGTGCACGCGTCTTGCCAATCAGCTGTCACAAGGGTTGTTGTGGCACAACGGGCGATAAAACTTGGAAACGCGTTTAGGGTTTATAGTATTATACAACCATAGAAACTTATGGTAAACGTACTGTGATGGGTTTGTTGCGTAATAATGACTCAAAGAGATGTTGGGACTGTAGTAAGAACCAGTCAATCACGAAATCCCTATATAAACTATATCGGCCTGAACTGTAAAGGGCTGAAATATGTGCCCTTATTTACAGATAAAAAAGGACCAAATAATAACGAAATCTTCAAATGCGAAGCGTACAGTCACAGATAAAAGAATAACTCGTGTCTTTTATCTGTGGTACAGTCCACCTTCAGCGGTAGACGTTCGCTAAAAATGAAGTTTGCCAATTCCATGTCTAACCGCGAAAAAACAAAAATAAAAAAACTTTATTTGCCGGAAACCAAAACCAAATGTAAGCAAATTTAGTACAACAATTTCTATCATAGGTGTTGGTCTCTGTTAAGTGAGAGTTTTTATCAATCATCTCCAAATGACACTAGCTACCCGATCCGGCTTTGCACGGATAGACAAATCAAATTTAAATATATATTAAAAAAACAAAACAAAACAAACAAATATAACAATAAATATATTTCACTATGAATTTCTTATGTAGTTTTTTAGTAACTTTGACCCCCAAAAATTTCGAATTTTTTGAAAACTTTTCTTAAAAATGGGCCCTAGAGGAAGCTACATACCAAATATCATTCCAATCCGTTCGGTGGTTTTTTTAGTAACTTTGACAGCCTTAAACCCCCCTAAAATTTAGAATTTTTGGAAAATTTTTCATAGAGTGCACCTAGGGCCCTAGAAGAAGCTACATACCAAATTACATTCCAATCGGTTAGGTGGTTTTTTTTTAGTAACTTTGACCCCCCCCCCCCCTAAACCCACCATAAAATTACGAATTTCTTTTAAAACCTTTCTTAGCGAGCACCTAGGGCCCTAGAGGAAGCTACATACCAAATTTCATTTTAATCCGTTAGGTATTTTTTGAGATTTTGTGTTGAATGAATCAGTGAGTGGTATTTGGATTTTATATATAAATACTAGTTGGCCCAATCCGGCTTTGCACGGATAGACAAATCAAAGTTAAATGTATATTAACCAAAAAATATATCAAAAAATATATTATGTACTATGTATTTCTTATGGGGATTTTGAATAGCTTTGACCCCCCTCCCCAAACCCCTCATAAAATGTCGAATTTTTTAAAACCTTTCTTAGCGAGCATCTAGGGCCCTAGAGGAAACTACATGGTTTTTGAGATTTCGTGATGAGTCAGTGAATGGTATTTGAATTTTATATGTATAGATAAACTAAAAAAATATTTCTTTCCAACCATCCAATTTAAAATGGTGGTCGTTTAAAATGTTTGATGTAGAATAAATATCAAAAACCCAATATTTCTAAAAATAGATCAGAAGAGAAAAAAGTTGTTTATATGACATCAAAATGGTTTTGTTGACAGGTCAAAAACTAAACAAGATATGGTCAAAACTAAACAAGATATTGCCAAAAACTGAAAAATTGTTTGGTTCAAGGCTAACTTGTATTTTAAACAAGTAAAAGAAGAAAATGTCAGTTTAAAGAATCATTATTGTTTTGCTATTCTTACATAGTGTTATGTTTACAGTTAAACGGTGGATAAAATTTGTCCGTAAATTGTTTGTTTTATTATGTATTAAAACAGCCTACTTAATATTATACACATGGTAAGCCAGTATTGTGAATTTAATAATGTATTATATATATAACATTATCATGATTATAACTTTACAATAAAAACTCGAGGGCTCTAAAAATAGCCAAGAATATTAAAAATCCAATCGTACAATATTAGACCATGAAGAGTTAATTCAAGTTTATCCAATTCTGTCCGATTGCACTGCCAATTAGATGGGGTAAAATTCGGAAATTCTTTGTAAAATTACAAAAGCGCCGCTGACATCTTATTCCCGTACATGCGTGGTTCGTCAGCTGTCCGAGGCGACCGAGTGACAAAGTGTCAAACGACGGTCTGAACTGATTAATTAAAGTCACTTAGTCAATCAGCGCGTATCATGTCATTTCATTAATCATTTCCTCTGTGTCCACTTGGGTTTAGACAGAAAGAGATGATGGACTCTTCGTATATGTCACTTGTCTTTGGAGATGTCCGCAGGATGCCTGGAACTGTCACTGGAGTTAATGACACGTGTGATGCACTCAAATACACTTAAGAATTCAGTGGACGAACAGATGATCGTAGTGTCAATATTTCATTCGTTCGTAAAATTATTTATATGTCTACAATTGCAGAGGTTGTTAGTTGGCTTTAAACACTTTGAGAAAGTCCGAGCATCCTTCCTCAAAGCTCGAAAAGTATATTCATTCTTTAAGCTCTAAGCCACAACCTACATAACTCCACCCAAAAAATCGTAAATTCGAAAAAACTTCTCTTAAAAAACACAACCTAGCTCTAGAACACCCACACCAAAATTTATTTAAAATTACATTCTCTAAATATTAGATTTTAAAAACGTTCTACTCCTTTAAAACAATTTTAACGTAGCCATACCCTAGACCCCACATTATAAAAATTGTTAGAAAAATTGTGTGAGAGGTGGAGATTTAGAAGGGGGAGGGAGATAAAAAAAAAATTCAAAAGGTTAAGGCTCGGCAGGAGTAAAAACATATTTCTGAGTTGACCGCAGCTCTCCAAGTGGCAGAGCTGTACACTACTAGCATTGAGTTTGTGTGCGTTTCATTCTTACGCTAGCAAATATAGAGCAGCTCCTTAAAGGCGGATTACAGACGTAAGCCTGACTGTAAAAGTACTGAAATGCGCATGCTGGGTAATGTATGTGAGTATGTGTTATTAAACACAGCTTTCTCTCGCACATTCGAAATTAACGGATATTTTATTTTTCTAGTATTCCTCCACGAGCAACAAGTTGACGTGATAACCACCAGAATGCAGGCTAAACACTCCAGTAGGAACACAAACATACATGTATCCGCAATATAGCAGATTTTTTCGTCATAAATTATCCAAATTTATCGAAATTACTTCAATAATTACACTTCGAATGTGGTGAGCTTTTTACATTTTTGATATTGGCATTATTGAATAACAGAAAAAATCGCAAACTTTGATTTTAAGATAAGTCAAAGAACAAATTTAGTTAAAAATAAATTGAAAAAAACTAAATGTTATCATAGATCATGAATAATAAATAGATCTTGCATCCATACGGCAGCAGTGGGGCGAAAATTAGGTTGTCGGGAAAATAGTGCATGATCGCGCCGCGAGGTAGCGCTAGGGATAAATCATTGGTAGCATTGGTGTTTCACACAGCTTCCGTCGTTTCCCCAATAGATAGCGCCACTATCGTCGAATTTCCAGTGGAACGAAATATTGCATTGGTTCGGAGTTCTATTAGGTTATCCAAATACAACGATGTTATCCACATTTCGGACTGCCCTAACCTTTAAAATGACATATTCCGAATAATTTTCTGATCATTGTTACTCCAGTAATCTTGTTACGCTTTTAACATGGCTTTAATGGGAGTTGAAATTCAAGATGGTGGCTGGGTCTGCCACCCTAACAATACATTTGTTTTCCAATTTAACTCTTGATATTGATAAGCACCGCGCAAAATTTCAACTTAATCGGACAACCCTTTCTAGCGATAAAGACAATTTATTTCAAAACCAAACGGTGGATAGCATATAAAAGGAGCGTTATGTGAACTTTTTTATTTATTTTGGTTCACTAACCACCTCTTGAAATATCTCCATACATTCCAGAAACATCAGTATGTCTTTATAATTACCTTTCGTTACGCACAAAAATACTTTTAAAAGTTAACTCTTTCAAGATCACGTGACACTTGCCGTGCGTGTTAAGCCTGCTCTCTGGGTTATTCTCAACAGTGCCAATTTATTTATTTCCGCAACTCGTGCCTTCTAACCTCCCAATACTCTTCCAGCAGCCAAATATAATTGTATTACACTACTGCTATATCCGACAACTGTGATTGATCAGATTCTTGAATTGAATCAGTGTCACGTGTCACTTCCAATACCATTGCGCGATCTGCATCGGACAGGAAACTGTTAAATAATACCCAGTTAGAAATCCAATTGCATCCGTCAAACCACTGAATCTATATAAATAAAAGCGAAATACCACTCACTCACTCACTCACTGACTCACCCATCACGATTTCTCAAGAACTACCGAACGGATTGAAATGAAATTTGGTATGTAGCTTCCTCTAGGGCCATAGGTGCTCACTAAGAAAGGGTTTGTAAAAATTATAAATTTTAGGGGGGATTTGGGGGGATCAAAGTTATTAAAAAACGATTTCTTCAAAACTACCGAACGGATTGGAATTAAATTTGGTATGTATCTTCCTCTAGGGCCATAGGTGCTTACTAAGAAAGGGTTTGAAAAAATTCGAAATTTTAGGGGATTTGGGGGGTAAAAATTACTAAATCACGATTTCTCCAAAATTACCGAACGGATTGGAATTAAATTTGGTATGTAGCTTCCTCTAGGACCATAGGTGCTCACTAAGAAAGGGTATGAAAAATTTAGAAATTTTAGGAGCGGTTTGGGGGGATGAAAGTTACTAAAATCATAATTTCAGATCTTTTATTATTATGACAATAGTGCTTTCATTATTTAAGATCTATATATATAAAAGCCAAATACTACTCACTGACTGAACACTTAAAAAGAATACAATTACGTTAAAAATACTGAAAATACCAACCACCACGGGCAACGACGTACGGGTCAGCTAATCTCTTATAAGAGTTAGGTACAAGAGGGAGCTGATGGCACAGTGGTTAAACACTCCGTTAAATTTGCTATAGTTAGAGCCCGCAACGCAGTTGAGCTGATTTGAATCTAATTTCTGGAGTTCGGTTCTTCCAGTTTTCATTAGTCTAACCGGTACAATTTAAACAGAGGCTAAGCAACAAAAAAGTAGGTATATACATACAAAAAAGTCCCCCCCTTAACTTTGGAACATGTAAAAATAAATAAATGAGCTTCGGGGTATCTCTATATGACACAGGGAGATGAATTTGGGTGTAACCGAACATTTCACCCCTCAACCCAAAATGGGGGTTGAGAGGGTAATTCAAAAATCTTAAATACAAACCCCCATCAAGTGATACCTCATTTTAAAGGGCTTAATAAATGAAGAAGAATGGCACAAATTAGAGGTCTCTATCTTAACCCTATCGAAAATGGCAGCCAGTCAAAGTTGAAACAAAGTTGTTAGTTTAAGAAATTTCGATAGGGTTCAGATAGAGACTTCTAATTTGTGCCAATCTTCTTCTTTTATCAAGCCCTTTAAAATGAGGTATCACTTGATGGGGGTATGTATTTAAGATTTTTGAATTATCCTCTCCCCCCCCCCCCCCCCCACCCATTTTAGTGTAAGAGGTGAAAAGGTCGGTTACATAGAGATACACCGAAGCTCATTTCTACTTGTTCCAAAGTTAAGGGGGGGGGGGGGGACTATTTGGACGTCCTGTATAATCATTATCAGCATGTATTGACAAGATGCATTAATCTTTAAACCCTAGGTTTTAAATTCCAGAATCCAGTCTAAAACAATTTAAATTGGTTGAAATGTGTCCTGTGTCTTTTTAGACATCTAGCCTTCTTAAAAAGAGTAAATAAGTTTAAGTATCTGCGATTGAGCGTTGACGAAGGATGTCTTGCAGGAGTGACTTAGATGCTTTTTCTCACAACTAAGGTTTAAGGTTGTGCAATAATACTTGGACGAAACGCTCCCATACAGTTCACTTCAATATAACTTATCTTGCATCGAATTTTAAAGATAATTCGTTCATGAACTAATTATAATTCGTAGGCGAAAAAAAAACTGCTAATTATACATCTATATAATAAAATTGAATTGCTGTTCCTTTGTAAGCGCATCACTTGAGAACGGCTTGACCAATTTGGCTATTTTTTGTTTTAAAATGTTCGTAATAGTCCGAACTAGGTTTTTATATAAAGACAAATTTGAACAGTTTCCCAAAAAAGTTTCAAATTTGGAAAAAACTAAACAGCCTCTTTTGTATGAACTCAAGGCCATAGTGCACAAAAACAGCTGTTCGTATAAAAAGCTTAACAACACGTCATGTTTGTTTAAATTCATTACCATAGCAACATAACAGCAAATTTGAAGAGTATTAGCTTTTTTAGGTTACACTGACAAACTAAAAACAAACAAAAATCAACCATAAAGGCGTACTATATTTTAATTCAATTCAAACATTAATTGTTACATAATATATATAAAACAGCTGAATTTTATCAAAAACTGAATATAATTTTAGGTTAGGCCTACAATGAACCAAAACCCGTTTATTTTCAAACAATTCGGCTAATTTAGAATCAAGTTTATTATAATTCTTCACAGCTATCAGTTTTTGCTAGATTAGGTAAAAGCAAGCAAAAGGTTTACTGAATTATCTATAAAGGTTTACAAACTATAAATCTAAATTTGTGTATATTCTTTAAGTGGCACAAAAACCATTTTGCAATTCGATTACTTAAGTCAATGTAATGAAATTGAATAACTTAACTACCCTTTAAATTAAATCAAGCAATAGCGAAGCATTGCTGGGTTCACTAGTGTTTAATAAATATATTTGCTTATAGACAAGACGAAAAACATGACTTTCAGTCTATCACTTGGTAGCACTAAAACATCGGTGCGAATTGTTGCTACCTTCTAACTGTATATTGGAGCTTTCTGCAAATTGAAATGTCTTACGCACATGGCCGAAACTAAAAATAAGACCGGTATTAGTAAAAACGAAAGTGTATACAAGCGATATTCTACGCGCTCGAGCGCTTTACCAATGTAATATCATAGGCCAGTCTTCTCAAACTTGCCTCCGTTCACTTGATTCTATGCTTTTACTCGAGTGGTATTGCAGAAATTTTTTTGTGAATTTTTGGGATTTGAAACTTTTACACACTTTGCATTTAATTCACTCTAGATTACAACCTTGTTCGGTCGTTCGGACACATTCTGTACCTCTGGAAAGCAGTACAGCTGAACTCGGAAGAAATGGTAGCGAAACAAGTAAGAGGATTTGAGGGCTGTCGGAGTGAGAAGATAGAGGACGCTCACCAATTACAGACGAGTAGAGGCAAATCCTAAAGGAGACGAGGATCCTCTATGGTTCTTGCGCCAATGGTTGAAAAGGATGGTTGGCAATTGAAAAAGTAGAAGATGAAGAAACACTATTGTACTGGCGTCTTTATTGCTTTGGCTGGGGAAAATATAAATACACTTGAAAAGTTCATCACGACTTTGCTTCAATTCTTTTGCCAGCCTTAACGGCAACATATACACATAATTTTAGTCTTTCAACTGTCGTTTATTATTAGATTTTTTTGTACAAATATTTACTGTTTCCATACGTTTAAAGTTATTATAATAAACGAGTAGAATTAATTATAACATCAAAACTAAGACGGTAAACACAATTAAATGTCCATTCAACAAACACCTAAAATTCATTTAAAATTACTTTCTAGGCCTAACCTAAAATTAGTGTAAGTATGTTGCCGTTAAGACAGGTAAAATAAATTAAACGTACACACAACAATTTTAGGCTAGGCCTAGACTGATGAACCAACATTTTATGTTCATTGAATGTATTTCAGCGCTTGACGATAATATTTGAACTATGCCGTACGGAACCGATCGTCTCTTAATTTAAATTGATGAACCAAAACACATGTTTACTGGATGTATTTACATTCATTGCCACAGCAACCAATTTGGTAACGCCTTTTCGTTACTCGTATTTTATATTTCTCATTGCCATAGCAATCAATTAATAACACTTTTTTTCGTTACGCGTTACATTTTCTGTTTTTTAACTCCTACCGCAACTCGCGTTAAGGAACTTCGTTCCAATAAGTCTACAACAATATACGTTTATCTTACAATAACCATTTCAATCTTACTGCGCGAAGATAACGGCCCAGAAGCGATGCGATATTTTATGAATACGACTCCAATTAAAACTCAACTTTAATTATGTGTTAAGCATTTAGTGAGTGAATAAAAGCATAGGAGCCTTGGTACAATCGTAGCAAGGTTGTTGAACAAATCTGTTCATTCTCCGTATAGCACATAGGGGAAATCCTGAAATATCCAGCAGGTCCACTTAGCCGTAATGAGTGGCCGTCACTCCCTCATACCGGCCAACTCTCCAGAGTACGTGACAAGGGTAGTAACAGAAAGTAGGCCCTACTTACCCCCTCCATTCATTATCTTTAACGTTACATTTAATTGATCCGCATTAACCGCAAGCAGTGTAATACAAGTTTATTGATTTCTCTTTTAATGTGCTCTAGCCTCGCTGCAGGAGGCCCGCTAGCCTCGCGCCTCGGGGGGTTAATTTGTTCACTTTGCGTCCGACCCACACGAAGGTATAATATTTTCTGCGTTCCGCGTAGGTGGGAGAAACGTACCGAGCCAATCGTAAAGCGTGAAAATTCGCGAGTTGTTTATCGTTGCGCAAGTCTCGCGAGATCTCGCGAGAGTCCAATTAGTGAATAACAGCTGATAGTTTGCGAATGCGAGGGCGTGTATAGGCCGCCGACAAAGCGTGCCGAAGCGTTCGCACCCGCCCACGCGAAGAGCAAACAATCGATGAGAATAACTTTACAATTTTAATTTGATTTTAGGTACTGTGTCAGGATGTGTGAAAGGTTGCTTTATTGCCGCTAGGGTGTTACAATCAATGCTTGTAAATTAGTCTCACAATGTTTTCATAGAGCGGGAGAGTAAGCTAACCCCTCGTCTACAAGGCTGATTCAAAAAATATGGTAACTAAGAGGGGTTTTGGGGGGTCAAAGTTACTAAATCACGATTTCTCAAAACCTACTAAACGGATTGGACTGAAATTTGGTATGTAGCTTCCTCTAGGGCTATAGATGGTCGCTAAGAAAGGGTTTAAAAATATACGAAATTTCAGGGGGGTTTGGGGCGGATCAAAGTTACAAAATCACGATTTCTCTAAAACCATCAAACGGATTGGAATGAAATTTGGTTTGTAGCTTCCTCTAGGGCCATAGGTGCTCGCTAAGAAAGTTTTTCAAAAAATTCGAAATTTTAGGGGAGGTTTGGGAGGTCAAAGTTACTACAAAAAACCATCGAACGGATTGGAATGAAATTTGGTATGTAGCTTCCTCTAGAGCCCTAAGTACTCGCTAAGAAAGGTTTTTTTTAAATTCGAAATTTTCGGGGGGTTTGGGGGGGGTCAAAGTTACTAAAAAGAAACACGGAACGGATTAAAAATTAAATTTATTATGTAGCTTCCTCTAAGGCCCTAGGTGCTCTCTAAGAAAGACTTTTAAAAGAAATCGAAATTTTATTGGAGATTCTGGGGTCAAAGGTACTAAAAATCCACATAAGAAATAGTGTAATATATTTATTGATATATTATATTTTCTGTTAATATACATATAACTTTGATTTGTCCATCCGTGCAAAGCCGGGTCGGGCCAGCTAGTAAAATATAAAACAAGAAGCGAATGAAAATTATTATGAAAAAGGTTGATCTACCTTAATTGAACAATATGTAATTGCGTAAAATTACAGTTAAATATTACTTGTGTTAAAAAAAGAAAAAAAAAGGAGAAAATTGAAATAAACTACTGCATTTTAAAGTCTCCAGTCACAGTACGTTTTCAGTTTATAAACATAAATAAAATTGTAGCACTTCTTACTACGATTTCAATCTAACAAATCTGAATTAAACTTACTTAAACTCTCCCTCGCAGCATTATGTTTTTTAACCTACAGGGTGATTCAGGAGGAAACGGAGAAACTTTCAGGATGTGTTCTACTAGTGAAAATAAAGAAAAAGTTCTTATAAACATAAACACAAATTATTAAATGCTTCGTTTTCCAGTTATCCACCATTTCTTTTTTTTCGAAGTACTTAATACTTTAAATGTTGGATATTATAATAAACGCATATTTTGGATACATATTTGGTATGAATCTTTTACCCAAGTACAAAATAACCAAAACGTGTTTTCGTATATTTTCAAAATGGCGTCCGTTATAAATGGATAACTGGAAAACGAAGCATTTCCGAATGTATGTTTATATGGACTTTTTTCTTTAATTAATTAAATTACAAGTGAAAAAACATGGACCAAGACCGGGATTTGAACCCAGGACCTTTGCCTTTCCAAGGCAACACTCTACCACTGAGCTATCCTGATCCAACAAATATTGGTCGATGTTATGTCACTTGTACGGTTTTACTACATTTATGAATTAATAGACTAAATACCTCGCATGCGACATTGAAAACAATCTCAATTCTATTTGCAGCCTACAGTGGTGTTATTTATTTATTTATTATTATATTTGCACCAATATCTGAAGGATCAGGATATCTCAGTGGTAGAGTGTTGCCCCGGAAAGGCAAAGGTCCTGGGTTCAAATCCCGGTCTTGGTCCATGTTTTTTCACTTGTAATTTAATTAATTTAACCCTTACTGTGGAAGCGTGTAAGCAGGTAATTTATTACAAATTAAAAATAATAATTTTTCTTTATTTTAACCAGTAGAATACGTCCTGAAGATCTCCGTTTATTCCTGAGTCATCCTGTTGGTAGGGCTTCTTAATTTTTTTAAAAAAAGCCGCTTATCTTGCAACGCTGTTATATCTATTAGCTTAACAAAAATTGCTGGAAGTTCGCTAAGTTAATTCAACTTTTGGTTATGTCGTTTGTTCTTCTATACTTGTTTTATATTGTTCATATTTGAGTTTTAGTATTCAGTGGAGTGAATATTTTCATTGTAATTTTCATTTGAAACAATGAATATTTTCATTTTGTCTAATTGTTTTAAAAATGATGGCCACTCTCATGTTCAACTGAACCAAACAATTATAAAAATCAACCTTAATTTATTTATCTGGTTCACATTTTAGAAAAGTTTTTCAATGTATTGTAAATTTGTAAATACTATCTATCAGCCTATTTTCTTGCTTTCGTTAGTGATGATTTGCAATTTGACATTTCAAAGGCGACGAGCAAAGGTTAGTTTAATTATTATCAGTTAGTATTATTATTATTAGCTAAACGAGAATTTTTAGAAAGATGCGGTTTTTTTTGCATATTGTAGGGTACATTAAAGGCTACAAATAAGCCAAATTTTATCAAAATCGTTAGAGCCGTTTTTTTTATAAAAAAATAATAACTGATTTTTGGGGGTTTTTTTTGCCAAAAAGGGGGTTGTTTTTCAAAAATTTTCAAGACCGTTTTTCGTTCATCTATACAGTTCTACTTGACATGTCTGGTGCAAATTTGTTTGAAATCGATCGAATAGTTTTCGCTCTAGCTTTGTATACATACAGACATACATACAGATATACAGACATACATACAGACAGACATTTTGTACAAACCACTTTTTTGGACTCAGAGGGTTCCAAAACGGATATTTCCACAAAAATCTCAACATCGATTTTTTTGCGATCACTAGGCCTATACTTTTTCTATACTGTAGTATAGTGAGAAAGTAAAAAAAACTATTATTTTAAAGATGTTAAACGTCTCCAAAAGTTAATTTTTTAGTTTGATTGGTAAGTAATAATTAAAATTTTAAAACACTTTATAACATAAAACGAACACAAATAATGCCCACGTCACGCGTGCGTGCATTATACATTTCACAATACAATTTTCCATATGAATGAAGTTTTCTACGGACGGTTGGGTTTTCAGTGTTCGGATCACTTTGCATTATTCATAGGCCGTAACCTATTTGCAAGTTAACATAGCTGTAGGACGTTATACGGTCGGGTCCCATGTTTATTTATGTTATACCAATAGCAATAACAATAATAAACTGAAAGGCAGCGCGCACCGTAGGCCTAATGGTCGGATTGAATTTATCGCATTCCCAACAGTTGGTATGACTGATTATTTCTACAGGAAGTGTAGAAGTAAGATTGATGTTCGAGTAGGTTCGTTATGTCTTGGTGGAGTGATATTGGTGCTATTTAGCAGACAAAGTAAACACATTTGTTTCTTTCATCGAGTGGTCGTAATGCGTCTGTACAAACTGAATTTGTGCTGAATATTTACGGTATTCCACCAAATAAACTGTTTCCTAGAAATTATCTATTAAACTAAGATTTTTGTGAATTATTTCAAAATATAACTAGAAGGTTCGGTGAATCAAATGCAAACAGACTATTGTATACTAGGACAGAGGCACTTGGATCGGGTTAGGAAAGTGGGGGTAGCGATCAACTATATCCTGAGCATGCGCAGTAGGGCCAGAGTTTTTGCGTGAATGACAGGCCTTTTTTATGTAACGGAGATATCTTACGTTTTGTTAAAATTTAAACAGCTATGAAACCTACTATTTATGGACTTTTTTAAATAAGTTACGAATTATTAATATTAAAACAAAAATTTTAACAGGAGTAGTGTTTTTAAGGGTGATGTACCGCAAGTCGTCCTGTCAGTTTTAAAGATGATTATTACCAATAACGCATCTAACATGAAATAATTAATATAGGCCTACTAGACTAACCATCTAACCGAAAACAATAACCACAACATAAATATGTATTGTACATTAGTGACGGCTTCCAAGCACAGTATTGTCGAATAACCCTCAATGAAAAATATGTTTCAATCACTTTTAATTACAGGTTCGGATCCGTAAGTCGAGTCTATATGAGTAGGCCTACCGAATACCACTGTCTAAGAATTAAGCTTCAGAAAT
This sequence comes from Philaenus spumarius, assembly GCA_018207615.1. Taxonomy (NCBI): domain Eukaryota; kingdom Metazoa; phylum Arthropoda; class Insecta; order Hemiptera; family Aphrophoridae; genus Philaenus; species Philaenus spumarius. The sequence continues at coordinate 69,105 of JAGFPH010005812.1, forward strand.
TTTGGATGTAGAAGTGAGGAATGGTGGGTTTAGGTCTTGAAAACTACAATCAAAAATCGTTACAAAATAGTTTCTATATCTTTAAATAAACCCCCTTAACATCCTAACCTTATGCAAAACAGGGAAATCACACACTTCGTCCTAAAGTTTCACACGCTGATTTTAAAAATAACTAGTGGTTGAAACCTGTTAAATTATTCTTGCAGGCTTTGAGCTTTTGATTTATACCTCATAATTTAAAGACATTATTGGCAACTACTTTTAGTTAAAGCTTTAAATAAGTAAACATTTATTACAGTTGATGCATTTTTGGAGTTTAAAAATCCATATTTTATGGTCACGTATAAAAAATATAAAGCATTCTTAATCATTTAAATGTATTTCCCTGATAACTAATTTATAAGTACAACCGAAACACGAGACTTTTGGATGAGTTAAAATATACGAACTCACGATACACGAGACCCTTTGCGTTTTTGATTTCGTCATCGATTTCTTCTTCTTCATTGATTTACACACGTACTAATATAAACCAGAAGTTTAATGTAACAGCTAATCACCAAAAAAGAAGAAATCGACAAAATAAAAAAGGCAGTGGTAAAGTCAATGTCTTAAACTCAATAGCTGTATGGGTCACGCTACCGATGAAATGGGAATTGTTGTGCTTCCTCTTTTCTCATTTTGTAACTTGTGTTAAAATAGTTTACTTGGTAATACCTCTGAAATGGACATTGCTCTTCCTAATTTTGTAGTTGTGTTAAATTATTGTTCTTAGCGAGTCCTCTAAAACGGATATTGTGCTTTTTCATTTTATTGTCTAAATTTCCTAACTTGTTTGCTATGGTAATTAATTTAAGTTAAAGAAACGTGTTTTAGTTCAGTATAGACCCAACCTAAACTTATATAGTTACACTTTTAATATAAATTAGCTTTTTAACTTTAAGGGTCTGCTGTAGTGGCGGCCATTTCGGATTTTTATCCCATAAGAGCAATGTTAAATTTCAAACCATTTATTTCGTTTATTTTTTATCACAAAATTGCTCGCAAGGTCTCATTTTAAGCACAACTACAATACGCATCCGTTTTGTATTTTAGATTTTTTTTTAATGCATTTATTTTGTTATGTAATTGACATTTTGTAAGTACAAAGTTTGAATTTTCTTCCTAACACAAAAACAAATTAATAATGAAAAGTAATTTGCAAGCCGGATCCGAAATTTTATAAAGAATTCAGGTTTTTTTCATCACTCAATTACAAAAGATTGATTTATAAAATGGTTTGAGATGAGGCAATGTCAAAGCGCTAAGCTGCAAGAAATTGCACTGTTTAGATACGGTTATAGAGAGAAGCGCTTGCGTTTCCGGTTACTTTCTCGTTTACTGGAGCAGACCCTTAATATGTAACAACAGTCACTAAGTGAGCCTTTCTGAAGTGTGTTGGTTCAGTATAGGCCCAACCTAAAATTATATAGTTACACTTTTAATACAAATTAGTAGTTTAACTTTAATAATTTATGTAACAACAGATATTATAATTAATTATAATAAAGTGAACCTTTCTGAAGTGTGTTGGTTCAATATAGGTCGAACCTAAAATCGGGGTTTTTTAAAAATTATTATTTAACATTCATTATAGTCTTATAGATTATAGAAATTCATGTTTATGTGATTTTTAGATTTCAATTTTAAATGGTACAAGATAAAAATAATGATCAAATTTTGGATTAAACCAATAAAACCAACGATTTACATTCATGACAGTTTTCACTTCTGTCGCCAGTCCAACGACAGCTTTATTTTTTTAGATACTTTTATATATCGACTGATCGATATATTCGTTTGCGGAAAACACGAGACAAGATGTATTTAGATTTCCCTACCCATCATTTGTAATTTCTGCATTACAGAAAATCTCCTGTATAAAGAATGTGACGTAAAGACTTTAACGCCATCTCCTATAACCAGAACGACATCATTACAGTCCTGGCGACCGTTTTATCTTGTCTGTTTTTATTGCATATTTAATTGTACTGTCCGATTTAATTGGGTAAGGTGATAAGGTTTAACGTTCACGGTTTAATTACTGCAGTTGATTGGAAAATATTTTAATTGATGACCGGTAGCCTGATTGAGACGATCGTAGACCGACTGATAGTGTAGGTTTATTATCTTACAAGTAGAAGTTGCTTTCTAGGTATAAAGTAATTCTGGGATTGTTATAGATTACGTCGTACGCGTGTGTACGGTAGTAATTTGTGAATGTTTTATTAATTTAAACCTAAACTTTCAGATTTTTCTTCTGTTTTATGGAAATCCTAGATAAACATGATTATCAAATAATGATAGCCATAAAAATGTTTCAGAACTCTCAACCTATTACTTATGTATTTTTTATAGGGCAAAAAAATTTTCAAAAATTTCCTATATTATCTAGTTGTTCACACGACCACAATTGTTTTTTCACGGGTCAATTTTTTATCTAAAAAACGTATTAACACACTAAGTTGAAATCGTGCACATGGTTTTATAGCTTAAAGACCAACAATAAAAAAAAAACTATAATACATTTTTAACCACCCAATTTAAACATTTTAATGTTGAATAGCTCTAAGACCAGTAAGTTTACGAAAACATTAACAAGTTAATAAAATTGATTTTTTTTTTGTGCATTTTTTCTGTAAGTTAAAGGATAACCAAGTTATGGATTAAAAGAATTAAACTGAAAATAGTATTTAGTTCTAGGATCATCTTGTGTGTTTTCAGCTAAGTACCAAGCAGGAAATTTCATTTTTTTGTCAATAACTCGGTTGTTCTTTGACCGGCAGAACCCATTTTCATAGTCGTTAAAAAAAGAAAACTTTATTGACTTAAAAGAAATATTTAGTAAAGTTAATGGTTCTCAAAATATCCATCGTCAAACCATTTGAACGGCCGCCATTTTCAACAGAGTGGTTGGGAAAAAATGTATTTTTGTAGCTCGGATTTTAAAACTCTATTAAAAAAATCAACTTAGTGTATTGAAATGGAAAAAAAAAACAGTGACTGCTCTGAAAAACACAGTTCCCAGGGCGTGCATTGCAGATATGAATGAAGCACCTCATAAGTAGTAAAATAGATTTGAAATTGTTATTGTGTTACTAAATGTGTGTGTGAGAGTTCAAAGTTTTTAAGTGGGCATAATTAGCTGGCCTGATGATGCCGCTCGTGGCAACGAAACATGTAGCCACAAATAATTAAATTAATCAACAGAAAGATTATATAAGATTCAAGATATTTATTATAATTTAATAAAGGTGTTATGTATGTTCTATGGCCCAGAAAGAATACCTAAGCAACAATTCTACAAAAAGGTTCCAGAGAGCTCCGGGACACCCTGTGTAATGAATGTATGCCATTAAATGGATTTGTAATGCATGAGTTAAGAAACAATCAAGTATTTTCTTACCAAGTAGGCCCACTGATTCCTCGAGTACTGCTTACCTGCAAAAGAAAGGAAAATTGTAAGTTTTGAAAATATCTATTGTTATTATCAAATACAAAATATGTGTATTTTTACTAAAACAAACTTTGAACATAATAAACGCAAGAGAAGTAAAATTGATTTTTATTTATTTATTGGCTAATGTTTTTTTTTACAAAAATTATTTGTATAAAATAGTTATACATATTACGACACATTGAAACAATACTCACAAAATACAATCAAACAACCAGCAGTTTTAAAAATAGATAAAAATATACAATAATTAACATAAATACTCAGAATGTAAAAAATAAAAATCTGTAAAAATAAGTTAATAAGATAAAACGAATTCCAAAAAAAGAGATCACATCTATCACAAAATAGTCTCATGATGCAGAAACTCATCCACCGAGTAAAAGTATCCGGACAATAGAAATTGTCCTGAAGTTTGGTGAATTTTGAATGCTTTTAGGAAGCTTCATTCATGAACTTTGCACAACTTGTGAGGGAAATATAACCTGTAGAAATTTAATCTGTGCTGTCTGGCACGATAATCACAAGCTTGCCTGGTGCTGTAGTTGTGTATATCCATATTTTGGACATGATCAAACTTGATTTTAAAAAAGTTACGTGAATACACGTAAGTAAGTAGTTTTTACAACTTTGTATTTTGCAAGACAAACACGCTTTTCATATTCTGAACTGATGAGTTTCCCCAAAGAAGAATTCCATAGTCAAAATAATGATTCACTAGCCCACATTAGGTTGTTAAAAGTATCGATGCACCACAGTATAGCTTCAAACATCTAAGTAGAAATTAGAAATTAGAAATTAATTTATTCTTCCTTTTTTTACAAACCTTGTAAAATATAATACATACATAAATAAAACATAAACATAAGAAATTTACATACATTAATACATTAAAAATACAAAGGGAAGAATTAGGTACCCTCTATAGGAAAAATTACAAATATAGGAAAAAAGTAAAAATATTAATGAGCTAATTTTGGCACTAATACTGCTAATTAGAAAACCCAACATTTTATTGATTGCACTTCTTCAAGTATCATCTAGCACGACATTTGGTGTCTGATTTGGGCTATGTTTTCTACTGAAGTGTACGTACTTAGTTTTACATGAATTGATTGTTAAATTGTTTTCAGCAAAATACTGTCCACCAAATTGACTTGTATAAAAGCCTTTTCTGCCCCAATTGTTGAACAGAATCTGCTTGAAAACTTAGTGTTTTATCATCAGCAAATTGGATTACCCTATCCGCAAATACTGACACATGATTAGTGAAGAAACTTAACCAAGATCAGTATTTGAACTTCGTGATCTGAAATTGTGATCAGGATAGCTTAGTGGTAAGAGCATTAGGTCGGAAAGCTAAGGTCCTCGGTTTAAATTCCTGTATTGGCACATTTTTTACTTGCAATTTAATTAATTGTAAAGAAATTAAATTAATTTACCATTGTTAAGAAAGTGAATATCGTAAAAGGAAGATAAAATTTCGTGTTAATAATTTCTCAATTTTCGATGTCCATTAGCCCGACAGTAATGAAAACTGTTATTTGATGTTTTGGAATGTTTCTTATTCCAGTTAAACATTGTACTGAATACATGATATATGCTAAAACTAAACTCTACTGTGTCGAACATTTTAAGTTAACAATGTTGTAACATAAAAGTTCGACAAATTAAAATACAGTATGCACAATTTATTGCATAACATTGTTAAATGATTGTTTTAATAACTGCCAATGGTTTAAACCTTGTATTTGAAACATACAAAAGATATTCATATCCACAGTTAACTTACGGTATAGTATTTATAAATCTAAAGCCATGTATTTATTTACATCTCTGAGCACACTGGTTGTAGTGAATCTCTACCGCTCTAAATATTTCGCGCCTAAATACTCTACAGTCGCACAGAATCTAAGTATTAACGACAACAAACACACAGATATTTTGTTTCACAACGGTTATGTCCCACGAGGCGTTAACAGCGGTATTTTCGAAAAACGCCGAACGTTTTCACTTATAAACGCGCGCATGCGTACAATCGCATCACACTAATAGGATTAATACCGGCGATTAAATTATTGCACAATACGATTTCCCCAGAATTGTGCATTTCAAAGCCTATTCAGTACAACAGCTGTTCGGAACATCTGACACGTTCTTGTATCCGTCAACAATTCCAGTTACAAACGTAACAAGTAAACAAGGAAATGACATCTGAAAGGGTTGTGAAAAGTCGTTCTGTTGTCGGAGGTGGAATCAATTTATTAGCAAATTTTCATAGGAAAAATGAGCTATTGCATTGGTTTTTATGGTAAGACCCAAGGTCGGGAGTAGCAAATGAGCACCGATCATGGTCCTCAGAACACGTTTTGCGGTGTTATTCAAAATCATATGTATATATGTGTACGCACTCTAGCGGTCGCATTTTAAGTCTGATTTGGTTCAAATTTGGTACACATGTTGGTTGTCTACGTCACTATCGGAAGCACGTTTTTTGACCGGAAGTAACTATTTTTTGAGATTTTTCCTACGAGAATGAGTTTGTTTTTGAGTTTTTTTCTACAAATATAAATGTAGGATGTTATTCTGCACTTTGTATTTTTTACGCGACCTTATAGCTCGCTTGGTTCCTCCAAAATCGATCAAAACTTAAAATACCATAAAAGTACCCCAGGTTCAAAGCCATGTGGTGGAATCCTACCGTGGGGTTGGCGTGCGAAGCACGCAATGCATCGTGTGTTGTAGATACTTCCAATACGGGGGTTGGCGTGCGAAGCACGCAATGCTTTGTGTATTGAAGATATTCCCAATACGGGGAATGGCGTGCGAAGCACGCAATGCGTTGTATCTTGAAAATATTCCCAATATACGGAATGGCGTGCGAAGCACGCAATGCTCTGTGTATTGAAGATACTCCCAATATGCGGAATGGCGTGCGAACCATTTTGCAACTATTCAGTACCGTCGTGAATTTCCCAAATTGTTGGTTGAAACCCTAAAACATAGGCCTATAAACTTAATTCAGGAAATTTGCTCAACTCACGTCAGCGGTTCAGCTGCGTGGTCGAATTATTTCATTTCTTGTGCACAACTCTAATAGTCATGTGTG
>JAGFPH010005813.1:23067-35986 GCA_018207615.1 Philaenus spumarius
ATATAGAGAGATAAGTTTTGCCACTGAACCGCTGATGCATTGTTTTTTATTGATCTGTCCCTTTGCTATTAACACAGTAAAGTAGAGTTTGAACCCGGGTAATAAGGGTAGTGATCTCAACCCCTAACACCATCAAGAGCCACCACTGCAAATTATTAAAACTAAAAGTAAACAAAATTTACACTAGATGTTATGGCATTTTTTAGGAAATCGTGTTTATTGTGATACACATTGCTAACATTTTACTCTCATGAAGAACACATTTTAACATCAAGAGTACATTACTACAGTAGAACCCAGCTAAACCATCACCAATGGGACCGAGAGTATCATCGTATCACTAAAAAAGGTCGGATTATCAGAGGAACAAATTTGTTTACATTAATCGTAATAAAACACAGAACAAGAATGATGCGAAACAAAAGCAATGTACAGTAATTCCTAAAACGCTAAAAATTTAATGTTCTTGTTGTTTTACAGGTCGAAAAGAGTCTGTAATGTTCTTTTACTTAGCAGTCGACAATTTCGATTTAGACGTGTCAACGGTCTACTAACTCTTATCACCAATGATGAGTCAACGAGTCACACGACTGTATGTGCTTTGATTTAAACTGCTTAAGGATTGAGAATCACGTGGCCTTAGTGGGGCAAGGGATCTCGCCGCACCCTAGGCCCATCAGGAAGGGGCAGTTGTCATGCACCCCGTGTTGCCAGATTTCTGTTAAATTGCTCGATCTGTTTTTGTAATTCTTGAACCAATTTGCTTGACGAGAAACACCGAAAACACAAAATCACCGATAGAGCGGCATGGTCGGACTAAGCGAGGAGTCGGTTTACCAGAGGTCGGACCAGCATGGTTCTACTGTAGAAATATATAGTCCACAACTAGAGAGAATGTAGACTATACATTGTTATACCACAGCTTTAATTTAGTAGTATTTTATTGTTACACATTCAGTGGCAGTCATTAAGGGCTAGTGGGACCCTTCGGCTTTTCATTATAGTAATTTCCACAGAAAATACACAAGCCACACATTTTAATACTGTTAAAAATCGCAAACGCAACCACTGTCTATTGTGTAAGAGTTTAAGTACGTTTTTTGTATAAAATAAAGTATTTGTCAAATTGCAACAGCTTTTTAACATTCCATTGTACAAAACATTGCACTTTAAGTTAAATTTTACTGTTTGCAAATAAATAGTAAAACATGCCTCTAATAATAAAATTGTTGAAATAAGGCTGAAACTTTCAGCGCTCCTAGCGGTTAAACGGTTAAGTTTATCAAAAAAACACCAAGAATAAAAACGTCTTAAAATTGTATGTAAAATTCAAATCCGTTATAAAAAATAGAGGTTTCCATTAAAAATTTCAAAGATGCGGAATGGCGTGCGAAGCATTTTGCAGCTATTCAGCACCGTCGTGAATAGACCTACTTCACAAATTGTTGGTTGAAACCCTAAAACATAGGCCTATAAACTTAATTTTGGAAATTTTCTCAACTCACGTCAGCGGTTCAGCTGCGTAGTCGAATTATCTTGTTTTTTTATTATGAAAGTATTGTATTATTTTATATAATAGTTTATTTTATTTATGTAAAACTGTTAACATTTTGTTCTTAATTGTAAATATGTGTTTATTGTATTTTAAGGCAATACAAATATAAGCTACCTAAATATCGGAGATGTAGAGAATAAATAATATTAAGAATACTATGGCAATACAGTTGAACTTGGTTTTAACGGCCTAGGCTAATGCGTCAACTCAGACATAGCGTTATTTTTAGGTCCAGTCAATCTTTTACGTTATTATAAACCTCTGTTTAAGCTTCAATAAATACTTTAACCACTCGGTTGTAACGTCATAAATCTACAAAATATCAATGCCAAACTTTGAACTCAGTTTTTTCAGAACTCGAAAAATGTTTAGAATTACACCTTTCCTTTGATTCATGCCGCCTGTTTTCTCCCTCTTCAGAATTAAACCGCGAAATAAACAAACTACGTGTTGTTTTTCACACGTAAAATGTAATCTCCGGCGGGTCCCATCGAAGTCAGTAGAGGGGGGTTCCACTCTAGCAACATTGCTAAGTCTCCCACCTCTTCTAAGGAACAATTCACACGTTATGCTGTGTTAGTTGTGTGTAACTAAACCCATGACCTTGCTGGGAAAGTGTCCGGACAATACAAAAGAGCGGGATAAACCACTCAATCGAATAGCCTGGCGAGACATTGATGTAGATGTGATGTTGCGTGTTTTTTAATGTTATGTTATGTTTTAATGTTAAGTAAATTATTGTTTTAATACTTACTGGAACTGTATTTTTAGTGTTTTAAAAATTAAAGTAATGCTACAGTTTGTTAATACTGTACACAGAACACGTATATAAATGTTTAACCTAGTTTTTTACTCATCAAAACTTTACACACTTGAAAATGTTACCTAATTTATAATTGTAGCTGACCTCAGCTCCAGTTAGCTTGAATTATCGGGACCGTACATTAGAAGAAAAGTATAGTGTTTTTTTTTTTTTAATAAACGTCATGAATAATGTCGCCAATAATAGTAATACTGTATAAATAGTTGTTTGTCCTTTCGCTCAAGGTAATAAAAATATAACGTCATTCGAACGTATCGTTAACTTTGGTTTGGTCCTTCCGTTGACGCTATAACCAAGTTCAACTGTATATATAAGAGAACAATAAAGAACAATCTAGAAGCTGTTGTTAAACCTTACAAATTATTCACAATTATGAAACCAAACATGCAACTAATTATTTTCTATAACATATTTTGTTCTAACAAAAGTCAGATCTTTCCGGTTATGTGTCAGAAAACTTTAAACATTTCCTAAAGAGAAACTATGAAAAGAATAATTGTTACCTTTATTCTGGAGGCCGGTAGGTGACAATATCTTCGAGAATTTGTTTCAATAAGTCTTTTCCGTGATGCCGCCGTCGCCACAAAAACTCACACAAGTACGAATCAAGCATAGAGCGATGCGTGCCGCACTGAACTTTGTTACGGTGTTTTGCCAGAAACCAATTGCTTTTGACTCGTTTCGGGATCGACAAAATTATATTTATGATTAACTGTGAAATGCGCATAACCGTAACTTTAAACCGCTTAGGTTAGGAAAATGTTTAAAGTTTGCTGACACATAACCGAAAAGCGCCCAAATGTCGTAACGTAAATATGCACATAAATTACACAGGTTACTATAGTAAACAATATTAAAACTAAAAGATGACTGTTTCATGGTTTGCCATTAGATTCAACCTCGCCAAATCACTGTTTGTTATTTGAAAAAGTTCCACCATGCACCATGACATAATGTTGTTGCATTTTCTGTATCGTGCTGAGAACTCGAGAACATATCGGACACCGAGTTTGTCCCGTGTGTCGTTTGTAGTGCGCGTTTAAATTGGTTTTGTGCTTGTATTTCATTCCACATCTATCACAGCTGAACGGTTTTTCTTGATCCAAAGTCGATTTCTTCCCATTACCTACAAAAATATAACACCATAACTGATACAACAAATCTAAACAGTGTAAATTAAATCAGTGTAAAAAAGAAAACCTATACTTTTTATAAAATTAGAAGGTCAAAGCTGGCTTCTAATTTCAATAGTGCTACAATGAGGTAAAACATTCAAACAGTACAGTAGAGGCCCACTATTCCAAACTAATTGGGACTGAACACTGTATTAGATTCATCAATACTTTTTATTAAATCAATGCCTGTGTAAATGTTAAACATAATACAATTATTTTCTAGTAAATTTATTCTAATTCACTAAGTTTTTTATTGGCGCAGAGATGGGAAAACCGTCTCTCACACTTTCTAACTGAGCCCAAAAGATATATAATTTACCAAAACATTATAACCAGAAGTAAGTCATACCTGCTGCAATTACAGAGGAATTATTTAGATGTCTGTTAGGTTAGGTAATTTGTTAGGCTCAGTAAATAGAAACACTGAGCAGTTTTGGTGGGCCATAGGTTGACATATAAATATAACAACAGAAAATATTAGTTGTTGAGAAATTGCTGGAAATTGAATTAACTTCCTAAAGAGCTAAAAGAGTCGGTGGAAGAGATAGTTCAAAATTAAACTTAAACAATTGCTACAAGTGAGAGTAGTGGAAAAGTTTCTTACAGCCACATTATAAATTAATTATTTTCTAACTATGCTTAGAATATTCTTTTAACATTTACTATAGTTATGCAGGGTGTTTCAATATTATGTTAACACTTAAATAGCAGAAACAAAATAAATATGTGAACACTACGGTATTTGTTATTTTAATCAACAACGAAGAAGTAGTTTATTACTTTTAACAGCTGATAAATTGTAGAATTTTGCAATCTTACTTTTTAACAGCTGATCAATTGTATCAATTTTGTAATCAATAAACATTAGTAGGTTATGTTGTCGGTCTTCTATTCATCACAATGGGTACACAATGGCTGTTCGTTTAACATTGGAGTAAAGAAGATGTGTAGAAAGCAGTACGGAAGCGTTTGGTTCACCAACAGTGGTGAGAAGTTTCGAAGGAAATTTGAATGCGATCCTGCAAGACGTTTAACAATTTATCACATCTACAATAAGTTTGTGGAGACTGGATCAGTTTCCAACAATTATTGAGAAAATGCGGAAAGCCCAAGATCAGGAAGGTGCGACTTGAATATTGCTGTTGTACAGCAATCCTTGCTGCAAAGCCCTCTGAAATCGAGTGGATGCTGTAGTTTGGAAATGGTAATTAAAAAAAACAAGAGTATTGCGCATTTTGAGACACGATCTTAGGTTAAAGTCTTTTCACATCCAAGTTGCCCAATCTTTAACATTGGTGCAGAAGCGTAAGCGAGTGAAATGCTGTCAGGTGTTAGCATAACATAACAAGCATAACATTATTAATGAAATGGCATTCAGCGATGAAGCCACCTACAGCCAAGTAGACCTGTCAATCAACACAACACAATTTTCTGAGCCTCTGAAAAGCCACGAGTCATTCGGGAGCATGAAAGTGACCAACCAAAAGTGAATGTTTGGTGCAGTGTGACCGCTGCTGGAGTAAATTGGGCCTTACTGATTCACCAACAGTGACTTCGGGCGTCTATTTATCAACGTTGCGCCAATACTCCATTGATGAACTAAAACTTCGAGTCCTTCTTGCAGGGTATTTCCAACAAGATAAAGCTCCACCCCATTAACTGTTCGAACCTATCTCGAACAATCATTTCCAGGTCGATGGATTGATCGTGATGGATCACTGCTGGCCCCCACAGTTACCTGACTTGACACCCTGTGATTTCTGGCTCTGAGGTATGGTAAAGGAGCGCCTGTATGGCAGAAAAGTTCGTGACAACAATGAACTGAAAGACCAGATACGGGATGTGGTATCATCCATTCCTCGTGAAATGTGTGTACTTGCTTTGCATGCTTCTGTCAAGCATTGGTTTTTGTGTGTAGAACATAAAGGTGACCAGGTTGAGCACATTTAATATGTTTTATGTCCTAGAAGGAGAAAATTTTAATACATTGTTTTTTATTCATAGATGTATGATAAGTAAATAAATTGATTCTGCCATTTAAGTGTTAACATAATATTGAAACACCCTGTATGTTTAGTATATTTATTTAATCTGTAGATTGTATGTAATCTCTTGAATGATATTATTTAAGGCCTTGTCTTGTTCAATGTACATTGTCTATAGGGTTAAGTAAAATTGCTTAAATTGTATGTTCTGTTTAGTCTGAATACCCCACAATGGGCAACAGTACTTGACATTGGTATGTGCACGTTTTTAAGGCAAATAGTGATAAGTGAAAAAATAAAATGGCGGCTGTTTGAAAAACTTGGGACTTTCAGACTCTAAAATAATGATATTGTGAATTATCTCTGTCCTACAAACAATACTAAACTTATTGGCAGAGAATACTGAAATACTCTATAATAGAGTGATGTCGTTTGGACAAAATAAAAATAAGACATTTTTTAATCGTTTAGTTATTGAAACATAGGACACAGTTTGACATATTAATTTAATAACAAAATTAATATAGACTAATACAAAATAAAATGTTTACGAAGCTTTTTTTAAATTTGACAAATAATTGAAATAATCATAAATAAATAATTATGTTACTAACAAACGATAAACAGTTTTTACAAACCTATTTGAAACAAAATAAAAAGTTAATTTCATCAGATGGGATTGGATCCATGTTATCCAGTGCATGTCCAAGTTGCCGATATGCTAACAGCTATTTGGATAATGAAACCCAAGGCAAAACTGCAGAGTATCCCAGACTTTACATTTCTGTCTACGAGTCAAGTTCATTTTACATGAGAATCAGACTAACGCACATTAAATTGCTGGTCTGATATAAAACAAAACTCAATTGTCAGTTTTAAGTAATATTTAAAACATTTTAAACAGAGCAATATTTTATTCAGTGGAGTTTAAGAGGTGATCGAGTCACTTGTATTAAAATTTGCTCCCTTTGTTCTATGCATTTGTTTAGCTTTCGTTCATTTGTTCTTAAATTTTTTACAGTTATCATTGGCAATGCGAAACTAATCTAAAGAAAGCTGAGTAAATAAATAAACCCTCTTGCTACAGCCACATACATTTTTAGCCCTAGAACTGTTCGCTCTAAAGTCAAGCCATTTCGGTGCGTGTGCAAGCATATTTTCAAAAATTCGCCAAATATAGTAATTATAAACCAATCCAAAAGTGTTCCATAGCTTTTTTGGTAGAGAAAGGTTCAAAGAATTTATATATGCCAGTATAAAAAATGATTGATGTAAAATTTACAAAGTTATTAGCTCAAGAAACAAATATGTTCAGTAACGAAAAGAAAAAGTTCAACTTTAGGCCTACATAAAAAGTAGTAAACATTTTTTTCATAAATAGATGTAGGCTATTATTCTGCACATTTTGTTTTTTTACACGACCTTATAGCTCGCTTGGTTCCCCCAAAATCGATCAAAACGTAAAATACCATAAAAGTACCCGGTTAAAATCCACTTGTGGGGTTTCACCTTATGGGCCCCTTGGAGTCTTATGATCCGAGACCCAACATCCGAGTTTGTACTCAGCGAGCAAAGCGAAGCTGTCCGTATACTCGCAAAGCGAGTTTTTCCGCAGCGAGTGGACCAAAGGAGTATGTGAGTCGAATCTGGAAGGCTTAGGTGCAAACAAATTCTACTAATATATTTCGACACAGGCAGCTATTCAGCGTCTCCATAAGTAGATCAATTTCAAAAATAGTTGGTTGAAACCCTAAAATATGTAAACTTAATTTTGGAAATTCGCTCAACTCAAGTCAGCGGTGCAGTTGCGTGGTCGAATTACTTGATTTTAAAATCTAGTTTTAACTTACTTTTATTTAACTCTAGGCCTACAAAACTCTTACGACTTTAAAACTTAGAAGAGAAAAATTACTACAATCAGGAATTTATGGAGAATTCCATGTTAGCTTGTATGTCAAAATATTAGCATTGATTGTAAACATTTACCAATAAATGGCCGTTTGAATGTCAAAATTTAACTCAAGCTGTTTAGTTCCCTAGCGGGGTTGTCGTTGCATAGAGTTGTAATGTTTTATACATTACACATTATACACATACTGGTCCAGTTCTTGACAGCTACTAGTTGATCATTAGAAGTAGCCTATACAACTGTAAGAACTACCTGTTGCAATCAGTTGATCATGTGAAAGTAGCCTTAGACTCAAACAATGTTAGTTATTTATAAAAATAAACTTTATTTAATGTTTGATTAGGTTTATATTCTTAAATTACCTACAGGATGCTATTTACAAGATATATAGATTTTATACAACAACAGGTAGCATGAAGTCATAACTTATTAACATAAATTCAGTTCACTAAACAACCTAAATATAAAAAGCAATTCATTAACTACAGGGTGTCCCATAAAGAACGCAAGATTTGAATTGCGCCGCCATGGTTGGCAGCACTGTCACTTCCTGTTTTGTCATCTGTTCAAGGTGCGGTTAGTCGACATGGAGTATTACACGAAGGAGCAACGCATTATGATTATCAAAACGCATTATAAGTACGGGGCATGTTATGCCGAAACCGTTTAAAAACTTTGCGGAATTTTCGGTCGACGAAATTCATCTAATCAGTCAACAGGTATGAGACTGATAAACAAATTCGAGGAAACAGGTTCCATTGTGGATATTAAACCCTCAGGACGTCCTCGTGATGGCCGGTCTATCGAGAACATAGTCGTGAGAGAAAGTGTCACTGTGAGGTCATGGAGATCAGTTCGCCATCGCTCTCATCATTTGGGCATACCAAGAAGCACCATGCATCAAATTTTCAAAACAGATTTGCATATGCACGGCCACAAGATTCAACTGTCACAGCAATACCATTTGAAGCGCCGAGAATTTGTTGATCGGATTTTAGAAAGGCAAAACGTGTAGCCCGAGTTTCCTAATAGAAAATTTTGTAGAAAGAGTGAATGTGTGCCATAGTCGTGGAGGACATTTGTCTGATATCGTGTTCCACAATTAACCGCAGTAAGTGCACTTTCTATTGTAATACAAATGTTTTAAAATTTTAAATAAATGATGATTTAATTAACAATTCAAATCTTGCATTTTTTATGGTAAAACACCTGGTTATAGTAAAGTAAAACATAATAAATACATTAAAGAAACATATAATTAAATAATTACACAACAAACAACTGAAGCTTCTCAATTTCATCGTCCTCCAGACCGTGCATTTGTTTCAAATGTTTTCTAAAGTAAGGCTTGTTACAAAGTATTTTATTGCACAGAGTGCACTTTGTTTTGCCCATGTGCGTAAAACGGTGCGACCTCAAGTTTCGAAAATGCCTGTAGTTGGCGCCGCATATTTGACACGTGTAGCGACCTGAATGATCCCTCGCACTACTTCTGGAGCTAGCCATCCAATGACCTGTAGAAAATGTCAGAATTACATCACTCTATTAAAGACCAAAGTCACTGTTAGCTTGTTCATGGTTAGTACGAAGCGCCAATCACCTCTTGTTAAAGCAGATTTTGATACGTTTAGCGTTTGTTAGAATGCTTTCAGAAACTGGAATGAATCATGATGCACAATTTAAAGAAATATTCATTTTAAAGCTGTTCGTAAATTCCTTTCAATAGAAAAAATACCAGTTTCAAAATTTGAATTTTAGTTACAAAACTAAAGTCTATCTTTGGCCAATTGGGGAAGTCTGTGTCTATAATCAATAATTTTTAAGGCAACAGATGGATTTCCCTCCAAACTTAACAATTTAAAGTACAACACGACAATAAAACACCACTTGAGATTTTCCTTTTTCTTCTTCTTCGGTACATTATTATCATTTTCATCAGGAACTGTAATCATTTAAGATTGTACATGTCTTCTTCTAAACTTTAACTTTATAAATTTTACATAAAATATACAATTACACAACTCATAACCTAAAACTTTATGCTGTTCAGTTTTGACATCATAATAGTGTACTTACCACTACAATATATTATATTTATAATGTTATAATAGTTAAATTATAATACTACACAGTTATAATTCAAGTATAAGTTACTAAATTTAAAACAATTATAATATACTAGTAAGCCCCCATGAAAAATCACAGGCAGATTAATTAGATACACATCAGAAATACGTCATCAAAAAAAAAAAAAAAAAAAAAAAAAAAAAAAAAAAAAAAAAAAAAAAATAGAATTTAACAACAGACTTTATCTAGGCCTACAAATGCTGACGGGGATTTTTAACTTGGTAAATGTGTACAAAATAGTTTATAAGGATTATAAAACTGTAGGCCTACTTGTTAAAATTTTGTATTTATATTCATTATTACACTATCTAACTATGGATAAAAATATTATGTTTTAATTGCTTTCTAACTTCATTTTGATAGATCAAATGATTTAGAAATTATTAATATCATAATGAAGAAATTAATATAAGAATTAATCTTTGAATATGTTATACGAAGATGTACGAATGTTTCCAAAGCTAAACGAATAGGTTCTCTTCTTTCTTTAAACTTGTATATGAATATTTATATTGTTAATAAAAAGTTGTATTTATATTCATTTTATACTTCAAATTAAATCTTATAACATATTAGTTCTTTAACTCATATTTTAAGAAAATCTTCACAAGACTTATATTGGTTGAAGTTGTAAACATAATCCCAAAGTATAATCTACGATAGGTTTTGTTTTAGTACCACAGACGATGGGTGAAATCAGCTGTTATATTATAGTGTTACTCATGTATGTACGTACACTCGCTTTTGTAGGAGTTGATATGGGATCAACACTACGATTGTGTGAAGTTATTTTTAAAATACAATAAACTCTACGCAACACATAACCTCCATATTAAATACCATTTCCCTGTTGCATACTTCTACTGGTTTTTAACAATTATTTCGCTTAAACAAAAATGTAATTGCCTATACTCCTGTTGATTTGATTAAAATGTTAAGGTAAGTTTTGTTTGGTTTATTTCTTATTACTGAATACAGGATTGTACAAGGGCGAGTCAAATATAAGCTGGACTCTTTTTATATACATTTAATGATCATGAAACAATACAAACAAAACCTTTACTTTTCTCAACATAGTCTCCTGGACAATCTTGACAATTTCCCAGCATTTTAAAAGTTTGTAAATCCTGTCTAAGAAACTTTGATCATCGATCAATTTTGCACGCAATGGTCGATTTCTTGATTATTACTTCGTCAGAGCTTCTCCCAAATTTGCAAATAAAAAATAATCACAGTGGGTAAATCTAGGGGGTGTTCAAGATTTGCGATCCAACCTCGGTTTCAGTCAGCACTCAAACACCAGTCACCTTTGATAAGGTCAGAACTGCATGGATGTTATAATCTGTAAGACTTGATCCTTGGTATTAATTATGATTTTATCAACACGACTTAAAACTTTCTGGCCCAATCATTTCTCGTCCTTAAACTTGCTGGCCCATTCAAACACATGTGTCCGAGAGAGCGTGATGTCTCAAATCTGCACCATGTAGTCAAAATTTCCAATAGTTTTACCTTTCTTTGTTAAAAACTTTATTTAAATTATTTGCACAGCGGTTGAAGGAACTCTTGCTCACTCGTGGCTGCACTGAGAAACATCTCGTCAAGAGGGGTTTCCTCACTCGCAACATATCAACCTTCAACGTCACACTCTACCAGCCCGCTTGGGATTGTCTGAGAAGAAAAAGTCCAGTTTAAATTTGACTCACCCTGTAATGATAGCAATTTTATTAAGCAAAGATCTGTTTGAGTTAATTTTATGATGGGTTGTCCAATAGGATGATTGTTGGTGTAATAATGTAGAGTTAACTTTTGTTTTGGAATGAAAAACACCAACGTGTTCCCAGTGGCTGTCCTCACACTAGCATACCACAATTTTGGATTTTTCCAATCCATTCAGCTGAGTCCCGACCATTTAAACAATATTTTTAAAGATAGTTCTAACTATGAACTAAAGAAATATCATGTTTTTGTAACGGCTCCCGCTTCCTCCTGTCCGGCACACCTATGTACGGCTCCTCGAAGCGGCGTTTTCCCTGGTCGGGCTGTGCTTTTCGGCTCTATCGCAAGCGTACAAGCTGTGTCAGGATGTTGGCGGGGAAGGTAGGCTCTTCAATGAATTGGTAAACTCAAGGAAAGTTCGTTGAAACGTTTATTGAATCGATACAAACATCTCTGTTGGTTCGGAACTATTCTAACTAAAATTAAGCCATAAGGCCAGAGCAAGATGAACCCCCCCTTATTGAGTCTACTCGCGGACGCGTTCACTTACAGACTAACTAACTGCGTCTCTTGATGCATCCATCCAGCATTCCCCCCCACCCTTTGGTTAACTAGGAACTGGTAGGTTAAGGGTACCCGTCACATCGAAATAATTAACGACGTAAGGGTACTAACTGGGGGTCTCAGATTTTTATTTTCTGTTAGTTTTGGTTTTTGATAATAAGAATAGCCAATAATTGATTGTTTTTCGTTAAATTTTTCTTCTTGACAAAACGAGTTGGAGGGTGGATAGAGTTTCTTCCGCCAAACACTCACCAGAGAAGCTTTCCGACCATGATAGTGTAAAAAAAAAAAACTAATTTGAAAAAATAAATGGTACAAGACTCGACCAACCCCTAGAAAGCCAAGGGTGGTTTAAGTGAGCCGCAACAGTGGTAATTAAATCAAAAAGTAAACAAATGGCAAAGAGTTGCAAACAAGAGTGGTGTAGGAGTAGAAGGGGCCGACTAATAAGTAATAATTTAATAATAAAGGGTCCACTAACAGTGGACATAGTATATTATTGGCTAAAAGGTACATTTGCTAAGAAAACAGTTCCTAGTTAACCAATGGGGGGGGGGGGGATGCTGGATGGATGCATCATACAGGGTGGCTAGTGATATGGCCTTTTGAAATTCCCTGACATTTCCCTGACTAAATAACTTTTTCCCTGACCAATCTTAGAAAAGCACAAACAAAACTATGCTAATTTTATGTTAGTAAAGAAATCAAATTATATTTTTGAGCAAATCAATTTTTATGGAATGAATTAAATATTTAATTAAACAAGGTAATATTATAACAGTTAAATATTTAATACTATCTATGTTACTGTACCAACCATCAGCAGTTGCAAATTACACATTTATGACTATAAATATTAAATTAAACAATGAATTATTACTCAAATTATATTTTATTGTATTAGAACAAAAGAAATAACTTATTGGTTTTTGTAATCCGACTACCGGTATAGATTTGCATTGAATATTTAATTAATTGATATGAAGATACCCAAATTCGAAAACATTTAATAATGAAACTAACATTTTTAGAAACAGCACGTTAGGGAAAAATTTCAGAGCA
>JAGFPH010005813.1:45986-59153 GCA_018207615.1 Philaenus spumarius
CAGGAACAAAATATTCGGCAGATTTTCCTAATAAGCGTATAGGCATTATCATGTAGTTCAACTCAATATTGGTTCCGAAAATAAGTTTTGCTTACTCTGCTAGGGCTAAAAACTTATATTTTTTGTTAAAAAAAATTTAATTTTGATCTTTGTGTCCATGGACATTGTTGACCCTCTACGCATTTTCCTTATGGTGCAAATAGACGGCACTGGGTCGCAAAGGGTTAATAGTAAAGCATTCTTAACCCTCAAAGTTTCAGACTGCAGTCTCTCGGGCGCAAATGCAACCCGCTCGAACCTTAGCGAGAATTTGCATAATCGATAATTTAACCCACTGACAATAATCCAATCGTAATAAAACTGGCACCATTGGAAAGGAAATGAATTAAACTTTAATTTTTGTATTTACAACTTTTTCGTAAAACGTATATTTACATACGTAATCATCGTTTTAAAATATGCATATCTTGTTACAGCTATTTCCGCGGGCGAATCTGCATACAATTGTACTGTTATTTCCCACTTCTGCAACGTTGAAATCCCCCTACTGAAGTATTTATATCGAGATTATAAAGCTACCATTGGATTCTTCAAGATTTTATCTTTCTAAGGGTGCCTTCCAATCAGATGTCACTATTTTACTCCATTTATTCCTAGAATGTCTGTAAACCCTTGCGATTGGACAGGTTTTCAACCAATGAAACAGCCCATTTGTCAACAGAAAATACGCCAGAAAAAAATGTTTTGACAGATGGTTTTACACCATTTTGTAGAGAAAAGACTGACACTTTTGGATTTTTGTTCATTTACTATTTTTGGCGAATTTTTAAAAATATTCTTGCAAAACGCTATAAATGGGCTTTTCAATTTTAGCTTTAACCATGCCAGTTCTAGGGTTAAGAAGGAAAGTTGGTGAATAAACCATAGACTAGCATAAAACTCTATATTATATACATTTCATCTCAATACACACAATTGTCTAAAAACTAAATCAGAAGCAAAAAAAAAAAAAACCCACAAACAGACACATTTATCATTAACTCTATTTCTTCAAATACTTTGCTATATAAAATAAATATTTTGAACATACGAGGTCTGTCTAAAAAGTTCGGTGAGTAGTATGATAAAAACAAAATACCTTTATTGGCCTTCAAAATACTCTCCGCCAGACACAACGCACTTCTGACAACGTTATAGCGCCTCAAAACTGTTGGAAAAGTCTTCATGTAGAATCGTTTTCAGAATTTCCGTCATTTGGTTCTGAATCTCTTCGACGTCTGCAAACCGTGATCCCTTTAAGCCTTCTTAAGACGTGGGAACAAAAAAATCAGCAGACGCCAGATCTAAAGAGCACGGTGGGTGTTGCAAAACTGTCACGCCACGCTGAGTCAAAAATTGGCGTAAAAAATACAATGATGCTGGTATGCGATGGTGAATTGTTGTAACATCCAATTTCCGGTCTGGAATATTTGTGGCCTAACATGCTGCTGCAACAAACTCTTGAGAACCTCCAAGTAGAATGCGGCATTCACCGTTTGGCCAGCAGAAACGAATTCCTTCTTTGTAAAAAAAATGTGATCAACATGGTCTTCACTTTGGATTTTTCCATGCGGCTTTTTGTTTGTCGCGGGGAAGAAGGTGGCGCGCTGGTAAAAACCAAGTCTCGTCTCCTGTGACAATGGAACCCAGAAAAGTCGGACCCCGGTCACAAATATTGATGAAAAACTGGCCTCAAAACGTCTTGCTTTTTGATATCTGTTAGGATGTGCGGCACAAATTGTGTACAAATCTTGCGTTTGCCCAATTCTTCATGGACGATGACCCCCACTATGTCTTTGTTAATATCCACTTCTTCTGCTATTAATCACAGAGTCAATCGCCGACCTTTTGTTAGCAACGCTCGCACACGTTCAATGTTTTCCGGCATCTTGCTTGTGGATCGTCGTCCTGAACGCGGTTGTCCTACACCGATTCTTTGCCAGTGCGAAAGCTTGCAAACCAATCGTACACTTGCACCCACATCTCATGGGTTTCTTTCACCGTTTTACCCGATTTAAAGCAGAACTTAACGTTGTGTCGCTGCCCCATGGCTTTTCGACGCACACTGCTCGGAACACTCTGTTGCAATGACTGTAAAAGTACTGCAATAGAAGCCTCGCGTTATTCCCGACAGATGGCAGGACCAGACATGTTCATGCCTGCGTACGTATGCACGCGTGCTGTTTCAAGCGTTGAATACCGATGTATTAGACCATTCACGGAACTTTTTAGACAGACCACGTATAATATTGTACAGTGCCAAGTACAGGATAAGAGTGGTGCATTGTTAAAATAGAAAAGCAAATCATGAATTTTTATAAACTCTAAACCAGTAAGTATTTTTAAATATAAATAAAAACCTAATAAAATACTTACAAGCCCAATATTATTAATTTACATATTTGATTTCAACAAATAAGTCAGTATAAAAACGTTTTAAATCTTGATCCACAACAACGAACTATTATATTAAAAATAAAACGTTTAGTTTACTAACCTTCAAAACATTCTCTTACAACTCAGACACATCACTGAATGCAGTTTCGACATCACAGTGTCATTGTGGAAGACAAGAAAATTCTTTCACTACACAAAACATAGTTCACATAAAAAAAATAAACATACATGTAACAACCTTTTTTAAAAAACATTCACTATTCCTGGGTCATTAAAATACATATTATATCATAGTTAAGTTCTTAAAATAGGACTACTGTCAGGCTCCACTGTCCTGTATCTAGGCAATCATGCTACTGTTTTTCAGGCAGAAGTTTGTGCGATCTCGGAGTGCATAGAAGAGAATCTTAGAATGGGATACAAAGGGACGAACATCCTGATTTTCTCCGATAGCCAAGCAGCGATCTAAAGTGGTGTGGCACTGCCTCTCGGCATTGATGAAGCTTAGCCAGGGGAATGAGGTTTCTGAGTGCTGGGTCCCTGGGCATTCAGGTATTGATGGTAATGAGAGAGCAGATGAGCTAGCCAGGAAAGGGTCTGAGTCTCCTCTTGTGTGCCCTGAGCCGGTCTTAGGGATTTCCTATGGGCATGCCAGAGTATCGGTTGAGATGTGGATGCAGGAGGGCAAAGACAAAGCCCGGAGGGTTTCAGGAACGAATGGACTTGCCAGGAAGTTGTTCAAGCCAGGCAGGAAACATGCTGAAGAACTTATCTCACTAGGAAGGGATAACATGAGATGGGTGGTTGGCCTATTAACGGGTCACTGTCACCTCAGGAAACACCTACATAGAATTGGGATTGCCGAGGAGAGTATATGTAGGAAATGCGGATTGGCTGAAGAATCGGCGGAACACATCCTACTGGAATGTGAGGCTCTAGGTAGAGCCAGAACTTTTACCCTAGGCCCCCCAGGGCAGGAAAGAGAACCATCCTAGGAAACCCAATAGGTAGCATCTGTGCCTTTATGAGGAAGACGGGTATTACTGGGTGGGAATAAGTAGGAAATTTAAGGGGGCAAAAGATCTATTTGGTCGATGCCAGCAGGGTTCTTTTAGGATCTTGCAACCAATGGGAAAAAAAGAAAAAGAAAAAAATGTTTATACACATACTTTAACTATATTTTTTATGTTTTAAAACAAAATATATTACATTTTAATCTTAGATAGTTGGTACTAGTGGATCAAACTGTCACCCGTCAATACTATCATCTTGCATGATTTGACTTGTTTATGGTCATGCTCGTTAGGTTATATTTGGTCATATTAACCGGTTTTTTTAATTAAGATATCAAGTTATAAATATTTAAAAAACTTCTTTACGGAGTTCGTGGACGAAAGTGTAAACTCCGTTGTAAACGCAGATCTGGTGGCGAAACTACAAGCAGCAATAAGTGGTCATATCAAGACTTTGGACAATGACATGAATAAAGTAACAGATTCTTCGGTTTATTGGTCGAAAGTTTAGCCCTCACTCAGAACTTGTGAAAGTTAAAGACGCAACCAACAACATCCTTAACAATCAAGTACAATTTAGATCCCACGCCATCTACGACAGCATCATGACGTTAGAAGCGCCTACAAGTTGTGCAAGTTACAGAGCTGGTGAACGATGATTATACTTCGCATTGGCAGTCGGCCCAACATTTAAAAACTTAACTATGATATAATATGTATTTCAACGGCCCAGAAATAGTGAATGTTTTTTAAAAAATTTTTTACATATTTTTTTATGTAAACAAAGTGTTGTGTAATGTAAGAATGTTCTTGTATCCGACAATGACACTTTGATGTCGAAATTGCAGTCAGAACTAAACGTTTTATGATAAATTCCACGAAGTAGGAATTATCAAAATGAATAACAAAATACTCAAAGTTAGAACATTTTTCATTGTCGTTTCATAGTGGTCAACCAGCTTATAAAACATACAAATTTCCCCTTGTTCAAATATTTGAAAATCTTTGACACGATTATAGTAAATATGATTTCTACAACACAATTTTATAAAAACAAACCATAAAAAACCGTATATATTTAAATGATTAAACATCTTTTTAACATTACTATCTTAATTAACCAAAGTTAACATTTTATAGCAAAATAAATATTCTTTTATTAATTTAAAAAATAAGCATTTTCAGTTAACCATGTATTTTTACAAGTTTATACTTTAAATTACGAGTAAAAGTATTTTAACATTTGTTTAAGATTACAAGTAAAATCAAAAAGAGTAACACCACACATAAAATGAGAATTTAAAAATAATTGTAGAGGACTAAAGAAGAGTTGATAGTTAAAGAGACAAATAGCTGTGGACGGAAATAGTTTGTAGATGCATGACAGTTTCAGAAGTGCAAGTTATCCATGCAAAGAGTTGTGATCAGGTTGTTAGTTTTGTAAAGACCAGTTTTCATTTAACAAAATGCGAGTCATATTGACATTTAAGAATTAGTTTCTGACCATGCCGTGTTCTATTTTTTAGCTGAAGGTTAACGTTTACTCTTGAAAAAGATTAATGGACATGTTTTTAAGTGGGTAGACAGAGAGAACCGTTCTGGATGTCCAGGTGATTTCAACTCCGTTTCTTGAAACTCGCATAAACAACCTCGTCCAAGAAGACAGATTAATTGAACCAATAGCTGAGAAATAAGTGTTAGCACAATTCGTTTAATTATCAGTCAAAAACAAACACGGGTTGTACGAAAATTGAAAAATTGTCACATCCAGACTTTGAGTGTGCACAGAGCTGTAATGCTATACGCTGGATAGGGTTCTAACATGTGTTGAACGTGGATTCATTTCTTTCCTCCAGAAAAAAAAGCACACGACTGGAAAAAGTTAAAGAACCGACCATCAGCAGATAAAATCATGTTGATAGTAAGATTGTTTCTGACTTTTGATAAAATCAGCGAACAATAAACAGCAAATACTACCCTAACAAGCTTAGCAATAAAGTAAACCCGACAAAGATGTATAACATTATGGTTTTTGGTGCATAGCACCCGCCCTCACACCAACCAGTTAACGAATGAAACCATTGATATGTTGGTTTGGGCCTAATTAATTTTCTTTTAGCCCCGATTTTGCTCCAACGGATTCTCACTTCTTTGGTTCATTGAAGGAAACATTAGAAGGTGTTAACGTTAACTTTTATGGCAAGATCAAAGAAAACCTGGCGCTACTAGCATTTGCCCCAGACCTTGATTTAACCTTGTTTTTTTTTTTTATAAACCTTCTTTTTTCTTATAGTAATAATCACAAAAACTAACTTCCAATGTTGCTA
Organism: Philaenus spumarius; assembly: GCA_018207615.1. NCBI lineage: Eukaryota > Metazoa > Arthropoda > Insecta > Hemiptera > Aphrophoridae > Philaenus > Philaenus spumarius. The sequence goes on from JAGFPH010005813.1 coordinate 51,763, forward strand.
GATTTATCAACATTAATTACAAAAGCTGACAGACACACCACGACTAAACCTCTGAGTCTTTTTCATGAAACGATATCGCTCTTGGATTTTCCATTACAATTCAATGACGATACATTTATTATTCTTTACATTATAATATTTTACGTGCAATTGACAGTTTCGAGTGTACATTTTTTTAGAGTTCCCCATAGCAAAACCACATTATATGATAAAATATTCCAATTAGCTCTGGCATCAAGATGCAGATGTCTTTGCAGCAAGTATAAAAAAACATTAATCACAGATAATATAAAAGTATGAATATTGCAGTGTGTTATGTTGGAAAGCTGAAAATGTTCACCCTGATTAAAACAATAGTTTTTCCTACGCAGCTATTTGTCTCTGCGACTATTAACCCTTATTTTTTAACAAATAAAATAACTTGCTTATACATTACACAAGTGAATATACCTAGATACATAAAAAGGGTTGGGAGATTGGTTCTACATAACACAATCATGTAATTGAGGATAGACCTTAAAAGATTCTCTATTTTCAAAAAATCCATGCACATTCCGCAAATGTCTTTGTAAATGACTTTTGCGACTGAGCACTTTCAAACACAAAAAACACACAGTCTCCCCGTTATGAACTGCCATATGACTTTTCAGATGTTTGTCGTGAGCGTACGTCGCACCGCAATCGGGACAAACATATTTGATTCCATCTACTATGGTTTGTTTTGTTTGCCACAGACCGCGCAGATCTGAAAAGAGAAAGATATGTCAGCCAACGAATTACAAGAATGAGTTATACCCTACAAACAGGAAATTGGGAGACTATATTCACTACACATGCAAAAGATTTATATTTTGGGAAAAGAATTTTTAGGACGATTCTATAAAATTATGTAAATATTAAACACAAAGTGTTTGATGTGGGGAAATTGGAGTTGTTATTAAATCGTGGGTCATTGCCTGCTTTTTCTACAAAAAATCTTATAGATGTAACACCAGGGCCTATTCCTAAAAAATGCAAGTTACAGGTGAAATTATAACAAGTAAATATAATTTTGATCCAATTAAAAACAAGTTTAGTAAAAGAACTATAATAGAACTGGGTTATAGCGTCAATGAAGTGACCGAACGAATGTTGATGCTACGTCCGACTGATGTTATAAAGATGTTGGTTATAGCGTCAATGAAGTGACCGAACGAATGTTGACGCTACGTCCGAGTGACGTTATAAAGGTGTTGGTTATAGCGTAAATGAAGTGACCGAACGAATGTTGACGCTACGTCCGAGTGACGATATAAAGATATTGGTTATAGCATCAATGAAGTGAACGAACAAATGTTGACGCTACGTCCGAGTGACGTTATAAAGATATTGGTTATAGCATCAATGAAGTGACCGAACGAATGTTGACGCTACGTCCGAGTGACGTTATAAAGATATTGGTTATAGCATCAATGAAGTGACCGAACGAATGTTGACGCTACGTCCGAGTGACGTTATAAAGATGTTGGTTATAGCGTCAATGAAGTGACCGAACGAATGTTGACGCTACGTCCGAGTGACGTTATAAAGATGTTGGTTATAGCGTCAATGAAGTGACCGAACGAATGTTGACGCTACGTCCGAGTGACGTTATAAAGATGTTGGTTATAGCGTCAATGAAGTGACCAAACTAATGTTGACGCTACGTCCGAGTGACGTTATAAAGATGTTGGTTATAGCGTCAATGAAGTGACCAAACTAATGTTGACGCTACGTCCGAGTGACGTTATAAAGGTGTTGGTTATAGCGTCAATGAAGTGACCGAACGAATGTAGACGCTACGTCCGAGTGACGTTATAAAGATGTTGGTTATAGCGTCAATGAAGTGACCAAACTAATGTTGACGCTACGTCCGAGTGACGTTATAAAGATGTTGGTTATAGGGTCAATGAAGTGACCGAACGAATGTTGACGCTATGTCCGAGATGTTGGTTATAGCGTCAATGAAGTGACTGAACGAATGTTGATGTTATGTCCGAGTGACGTTATAAAGATGTTGGTTATAGCGTCAATGAAGTGACAGAACAAATGTTGACGCTACGTCCGAGTGACGTTATAAAGATGTTGGTTATAGCGTCAATGAAGTGACCGAACGAATGTTGACGCTACGTCCGAGTGACGTTATAAAGATGTTGGTTATAGCGTCAATGAAGTGACCAAACGAATGTTGACGCTACGTTCGAGTGAAATTATATAGGTGTTGGTTATAGCGTCAATGAAGTGACCGAACGAATGTTGAAGCTACGACCAAGTGTCGTTACAAAGATGTTGGTTATAGCGTCAATGAAGTGACCGAACGAATGTTGACACTACGTCAGAGTGACGTTATAAATATGTACCAACAGGAAATAGTATTTTTGTTACCTTGATTGAAAGGACAAACAACTATACAGTATTGCTATTATTGGCAACATTATCCATGAAAATACTTTTCTTTTAATGTACATTAGGGTCCCGATAATTGGAGCTGAGGTCACCTACAATTACAAATTAGGTAACATTGGTTAATGTGTAAAGTTTTAATGAGTAAATACATGTAATGTGTATTAACAAACTGTATTAAAACACTGAAATTACAGTCGTATTAAAACATTAACTTACTGCATTAAAAAAACACGCAACAATTTTACAGTGTCCACATACCTGTGGCGGGGGACAACTGTCTGATAACAACTACGTAAATGTCTCGCCAGGCTATACGCTTTTGTATTGTCCGAACACTTTCCCAGCAAGGTCATGGGTTTAGTTACACACAGCACACAACCGACACCGCATACCGTGGGAATTGTTCCTTTTAGGAGGGGTGGGAGAGTTAGCAGTGTTGCTTGTAGTGGAACCCGCCCCCTCTGCCGATTTTGATGGGACCCGCTGGAGGTTTTATGTGTGAAAAAAATATGTAGTTTGTTTATTTTGCGGTTTGATTCTGAGAGAGGTAATAGGCGACCCAAAATCAAAGGAAAGGGGGAATTCTAATATTTTTCGAGTTCTGTGAAAACTGAATTCAAAGTTTGACATTAATATTTTGTACATTTATGACGTTACAACCGAATGGTTAAAATATTTATTGACGCTAAAACAGGCGTTCATAATAATGTAAAAGAGGAAGATTTGACTGGACCTAAAAAAAACACGCTATGTCCGAGTTGACGCACTAGCAAAGGCCGTTAAAACCAAGTTCAACTGTATAATGCTAAAAAGTACAAGTTAGTTATTTTTGGCGTAGATTTTTGTTAACATTTTTACTTTGTGCGAGTTAGACTAATAAAGTCAGGAGAGCAGAATTTATCACAATTAAATCCGTCACCAGTATCAGATGAACCTACACAGTTGTTGGAAGATCCAACTGTACCAGACTGACCAGCTCCTTCAGCCTCTCGCCTACTGTTTCCTCTGTATTTTGTTTGTATAATGTATAAACCAAACAATAGAGATTTTTTCATGTTATTAAATTTAACAGCAAGCGACATCCACAGTGACTTTAAGGGTAGCACATGGGTATGTAAATACAAAAACTATCAGGAAAGGAGCTTCTGCGCATTTAAAAAATTACAAATAACAATAAATTATTTTATTTTGTTTTCATTGATATTATAAAAAGTTATGAATAGATGACGATACCTCCAATGGGACATATGTAGAGAATATAAAAACCCTACAAAATGTTTTTTTATAGACCCCAATCGGACCATTTTTCACCAAGAAAAGTAGGAAAAACACTTGGAAATTATAATTTTTCAAAAATTCATATCTTTGTTAATTTAAAATATTAAGGGCAGATCTTTCGGAAAATGATTGTTTATTATGTGTACTTTAAACACGCGAAAAATGAAATTTGTCGCATTAATAGTTTTTCTACAATTTCAGTATAAACAATTTAGGCAACTATCTTACATAATGCGCACTATTAACCTAAGTGGCCCGATTTAAATTTACTAAACGGATTCTGAAAGTAGACATTAAAACCTGCAATTCGTATATCTTCAATTTCGAATAAGTTTGATACATTACGATAAAAATGCTTCCGAACATGGAGCAAAACGTGTAGATTTGCAACCGATGGCAAGAGAGGCGTGGGTTTTTTTGTAAAGAAAAGAGTTTTGCCAATGACAAACATGAACAGCAAAACAATTATTTCTGCCATCTTGATGTATAAAATACACCACTAATCAGATCGCATCGCAATAGCGAATCAAGCACCAGAGGTTGCCGTGCAAAGCACATTGGGATCCCTCCTAGACAATAATTAAAAGATAGGAATCTATAAGTACTTGTACAGTTTAAAATATTATAAGTAACATTAAAAATAAAGGAAGCTGATCTAAAGGTAATATTAATGGAATAAGAAATTAACAATTATTATTTTTAAGGCAATAATTATATAGTTTAATTTTTATACATTCAGACACAAATACCACAACACCCAAGAAACAAGTACACTAGACTTAGAATATCTTCAGCTGTGGCTGACATCACTGTCGATGGTGGGGGCTATCAAGCTTGGCCAATAAACTATGCACAATGTGGTACTCACCACGCTTACGAAAAAAATACAAAAAAAATGTTTACTACTTGTTACGTAGGCCTAAAGTTGAACCTTTTCCTTTCGTTACTGAAAATTTTTTGTTTCTTGAGCTAATAACTTTTATAATTTCAAAAGAAATTAATTTTTAGTGGCATAAATATGAATTCTTTGAAGTATCTTCTACAAAAAAGCTATTGAACACTTTTGGATTGGGGATCATTTACTATTTTTGGCGAATTTTTAAAAATATGCTTGCAAAAACGCAAGCGGGAATTCGGAGTAGGCTGATTTCATTAATAATATCAATGTATTGACTTGTTAAGGCGTAAATTAAATGCACGTACATCTGCAATTTCTTGACCTCGCCTTAGTGTGGGTTTACGCCGTCCGTTTTTTCCTTTAGTTGCGTTACGATTCCGTTTTCTTCTAAAAACGGAAGGGAAAGGATAGGTTGTTCGAACTGTTCGTTTTATCATCCCGCAGTCTGTCCGTTAGTACCGCATCGTCTTGAAAAAAGATCGAGGAAAAAATAAGATTCCTTCGAGATAACAAAAACGGAGGAGAAAAACGGATGAAAGCAACTGGCAGGTGGCAACAACACTACTAGTGCCTAGCTGTTGTATCTAATCCTTCCTTCTTTCTGACGGACCCGGTATCCGTTTCACTGATGCGGTAACTTCCTTCCCGCAAAACGGATGGAAAACGCGAAGGAAACAAAACCCGCTTTCATTCCAATTTGGTTTCAGGCGTTTTCATCTAGCTTAGGTTCTATGTAGGTCTCTATTTTACTTATTTGTATAACAATAAATGCACGTTTTTCACGAACGTTTTTTTAATTTCTCCTGTTTTTCTAATAGTGAATTCCAATCAGATGTCACTATTATACACGATTTTTGACGACGATTTCTGTAAACCTTGCGATTGGACAGTTTTTCAACCAATGAAACAGCCCATTTGTCAACCGAGATAACGCCCACTATATCACATGTTTTGACAGATTTCTTTACACCATTTTGTAGAGAACAGTTTGACCTTCTTAACGGTGGGAATTAAACTAGAATAAACCAGTTTTTTGTACGTCTAGACAGCAGTGTAAAGTACATAATTAGGGCATTCTGGTGAGACCGTCTGGTGCATGGGTTCCCACGGTATTCAAGTGACCCTTCCTTCCCGTAGTATATCGTCGGGGAAGTTTTATTAGGTTGATGTCATTTTGTTATTAAAATAAAGATAACTCAAACACTTTTGTGAACTAAGGAAAGACAAGTATACCGTTCTTTTCTTTGATTTTTCATTTCTGGGCAAAGCATATATTAGTAAATTACGTTTCAATCTAGGCCTAGTTTTGTTAGCAGTCGTGTATTTGGAACAAAAAAACTGTTTTTTTTTTTCAAAATAAGAAATTAGAAATTGATAAATGTTTTTATACAGTTCTATTTAGAACTAAATTACGAAACTTTTCTACGCTTACGAAAAAATTACAAAAAATGTTTACTACTTGTTATTTAGGCATAAAGTTGAACTTTTTCCTTTCGTTACTGAACATTTTTTGCTTTCTAAGGTAATAACTTTTACAATTTTAAAAGAAACTAATTTTTAGTGGCATATTTGAATTCTTTGAAGTTTTTTCTACAAAAAAGCTATGGAACACTTTTGGATTGTGGTTCATTTACTATTTTTTTAGAATTTAAAAAAAAAAAATGCTTGCAAAACACTAAAAACCGGCTTTTTAATTTTCGCTATAGCACTGCCATGTAGGGTTAACCACAAGAAAAATCTAACAAAAATTGTTTTTAATTTTTCATTGGCTAAAAAAAAACAAATTTTTGTGGAAATGATTTTTTAATAAATTTTAAATGTAAAACATAGGTGCAGTATTACACCAACTTAAAAGTAACGCTTTTCATCTAACATCGCTGATCAATTTTATTCTCGGAAAACAAAATTTTACCCAGCATTACTTGATTCACTCTCTCAAATAACATGCAATGTGGGCACTTTACAACACTTAAAAAGTGTAGAATCTATGAGAAATGAAAAACAAAATTCAAATGACTGTGGTAGCTCATGTGGTACAAAAAATTAGAAGGTTTAAAAAAAATCAGTGGAAAAGGATTGACCTACTTTGCCACGAATTTTATCTACCATCAGTGAACAATTTGTATCTCAAAAAGCAAAATTTTACCCAGGATTGCTGATGATACTCCCTTTCAACAATATGCAATTTGGGAACCTTTACAACACTTAAAAAATGTAGAATATTGGCGAAATAAAAGAAGAAAAATCAAATGACTAAGAAGGTCCTGAGGTTTATCAAATTAAAAGGAGTTTAAAGTAAAAATTTAGGGGAAAAAGTGTTCACCTATTTTTTTATCTACCATCACGTAGATAAACAATTTCATTCTCAGAAAAATGTTACCCAGCATTACTGCTGATTATACACTCAAACAATACACTATTAGGCACTTTACCGAGCATTGCAGGTGGTGCATGATTCCAAACAATACGCAATTTGGGCACTTTACAGAGCATTGCAGATGGTGCACGATTCCAAACAATACGCAATTTGGGCACTTTACCGAGCATTGCAGATGGTGCACGATTCCAAACAATACGCAATTTGGCACTTTACCGAGCATTGCAGATGGTGCACAATTCCAAACAATACGCAATTTGGCACTTAAATAAACATTGCAGATGGTTCACGATTCCAAACAAAACGCAATTAGGCACTTTACCGAGCATTGCAGGTGGTGCATGATTCCAAACAATACGCAATTTGGCACTTCACAACACTTTCCGAGCATTGCAGATGGTGCAAGATTCCAAA